>BMAT01005114.1:60458-77043 GCA_019649035.1 Elysia marginata
ATCATGAATTATTATGAGATCAGCTAAATTATATTTTGTTCATTTCCTCGGAATTTCTGGTTTTTAAGCGCAAGATGTATTAGCTCTATGTATTTTGTTCTGGTCAGTCCGAGTGTGAAACGCCCTAAATATTGCCACAAAAATAAGATGAGAGTGATAGGAAAGCAATGAAAATAACTAGTTGCCTAAGAAAAATGCGCTTGTGTACTTTGATGAGGAGCTCACGTGCTTATCCTTTAATACCATGTAACACAAAAATGCTGTAGATTTAGACGTTTAGATAAGACTAGCGAGCTTAAGGCACTAAGTAGAAGACATAAAGAAGTATCTTTGCCTAATACTCGAGAGGTAACCAGGCCTATCTAGTAGACACCACGGAACGACTAGCCGGACGAATTCACTCGAGACGCATCTGATGGATGGGTGCCAGGTCAATGATTGTCCTTAATCGGCAATAAAGTCCCCGCGTCAGGGGCGTAGCCCTGCTCGTTTGTCAGCACGAGACCGATGGCCATTCTGGTTTGGCTCTGATAGAGGAGGGGAGGAGAAGGGGCTGCTGACTTTGAGGAATAGGTTTCGTAGAATTAATATTGAGAGAGAATGGTAATATAGTTGGGATTTGCGAAGAAATCAGTGTTCTAGCAATGTCATCGCGGAGATAGGGTTGGGGCGACATGGTTAATGACGCGAGGAAAGCTGTGCGATGTAGGCATTGATTGAGGAAATAAGAAACGATTATTTAAGAAATAACTTTCATAGACTGAGAGTCCTGAAAAAAAACTGTTAGCAAACTGCAACAAAAGAAAAGGGAGAAGGACGTGAGACAGGAGAAAACGATGACGATGCTGGAAAAGATATAGAAATAGGAGGAGGAGGAGAAGAAAAAGAAGAAGAAGAAGAAGAAGAAGAAGAAGAAGAAGAAGAAGAAGAAGAAGAAGAAGAAGAAGAAGAAAGAAAGAAAGAAAGAAAGAAAGAAAAAGAAAGCCAAAGAGGAGTGATAGGAAGGCTTAAGGGAAAAAAGAAGAAAAAGAAGGATGAAAGAAGAGGAGCGAGTGTAAGATATGGGCGAAACTGAAGGGTAGAAGCGTAAAACTAGTAATTGAAAAATCCTATCTAGACGTGCTCTAGTACTGTGAGGCCACTACAGAGACTCGTGTTGCTCAGCTTTTAAAAAATATAATAATGGAAACATCAAACCATTTTTCTCTGTAAAAAGGTAGTCCCATATTCGACATGAGCGTAGGGGAACAAGGAGCAGGGTCCTTGTTTTTCTAGGCACACGGCATAGTGAGGTCGTTTGCCATTGCTTTCCTCGCCGCCTTTACTTTCGCCGAGTCTTAAGAGACCTAGCTACCCATCAAGTGCTGGGTGGGCACAGGGGAGCAAATAAATTTAACCCGGACTGGGGGTCGAACTCGGGACCTCTCAGATAGCGGTCAACCGCCCTACCGATTGCGCCACTGCTCACCTCTGTATTTTCTCTGTATAGGAATTAATTACGAAGACATAAAACTTCAAACCAAACAAAAACTTCATTGGTAGACAATCTTATATTTTATCAAAGATCGTACATCGGGTTGTTGGTGGTTATTTTGTGTGAATGTGTTGGTGTGAACATGTATATTGTGGTTGGTGTTAAAAATGAATATCCGACAGAAAAAGAGAAGGAGTGGGTTTGTTTTTGTAATGGATGGACAATACGAAAAAAAAAGATTACCATCCTCTTAGCTAATCTGTGTATCCTGTCCAGCTACCCCGACTTATAGTCTAGGTACTGTATATTTTCAAAACATGCTGGTCACAAGGGGAGGATCAGCAAATGACATCTGGCTTAGAGTTGAACAAGTGCGCATTGTAAAGCAAACTCGTTAGTTTTGCAAACAAATAAACCTGTGGTCAAGATGAACCGTCTTTATTCATATAAGCAATGCGTCATTAAATATGATCATCCAATAAGCGTCTGAACCGGAAAAAACCACATACCAAACAAAAACTAAACAAATAGTGTTTGTCTTTTTCATAGTATTATTCGATGCTGTCAAGATAAAAGACTATTTGCATGTAGTGACCAAAATTAACGGTAACAAAATTAAGAAGGCCGACAGGTTCAATAAGATAAGAGTCTTAATCAATAAGAATGCCTGTTACGTTTTATTTGTATCATGTTTTAAAGGTTGCCTTGCAAGAGTTGACTAATCCTTAACTAGCGAGAGAAAAAAAAAACGTTGTCAAGTAAACACAATAGAAATGGATTTTGCGTTAAATCAGTTTAGAAAATTAGTAAATTGGAAAATTCCACCCCTCCCCAAACTTTATGTTTGACAACGTGGAGGGAAAACAAGATAGTATAAAATAGCGGAATTGTTGTGGATTAGAGAGGATTTACGTTATGTTTAAATCACTGAAGCATGAAGAAAAAATGTTTCACAGACCAGTGGACTGCTGAAAAACATAACATCAAATCCCCATCACTTTTGCCATTTATATGCGTCTTTGACAATCGCCTACAAAATGGCAAAGCACGTACTGCGGGGTTACTCCGGTGTTTCTGGAATCTTACATCGGGAACGGGCGTATTTGTGGACAATTTTTGAGGGTAGAATCCTTTAGAGTTTAAATTTAAAAAAAAGGCTGAAACATCATGACTTTTATAAGGCACGATCAAGGTATTGGTCAAGCTTTCTTTTTTTCTTTTGAAGTTGAGTTATTCAAATAATAAACTGAGTTTTATACCTTCCCATAAAACGCTTGAATCGTTCATATATTGCTACCTGAAATGAAACACTAAAATGTTTTCCATCGCCTAAAAATTTGTTCCTATACATTGCAGAGTAGATAAGTCGGTTCTTCCGCGCAGAGATCTTGGACTTTGGAGTAAATTCCCCGAGAAAAAGGCGTAAAACGTCCTGTCCTTGTGTTCCCACAGTCTCTTTCATTCAATGTTTACCTTCATTCGGTGCTTGTATTTTTTCTAGAGTCAAGTTCTGTCGTATTCAAGCTCTTTATCCAGACCATTCCAGGATCTGGTCAACTGTGGGTGGTGCTAGAGAAAAAGACTAGCGCATTTACCATGCAAGGGACACTTGTATTTGCTCTGGCCATTTTCTTTTTACTACGAGGTATTCATTTCTCAGCCTTAGCTTCTTACCTCGTGGTGAGGGATTTAAAAACTTGTATGATACTGAGGAAACAGTAAAAACACAACATACAATGGCGGGTTTGGTTTTTTGCGCATTAAAATTTTTAGAACTATAGGTGTTTGAGGGAAGAGGTGTTGAAGAGATGAATTGGACATTGCGTCATAAAATATCAGAAAATTACTTTTTACGTTCGTATATTATTTTATGGTGGTTCGACGTTGATAAAAGTTATTCACAATTATTACTAATATTAATAATTTGATATTCAAAATAACAATAGTAATATTATAATCTGAGATTGCAAAAGGCTGAACATGCCTGGGGTGAACAGGCAAATGGCATTTGATAGGAGTAGAGGGGAAGAGTAAACGGATCGGAAGAGGCAGCGGATGAAGCCCAGGCCATGGTCAAACATAAGAGTGGAAGTGAAGTTGTTTACTCTGTCAAGTCAGGACTTCTGTGGGCGTTTTGGACAGATGACCCTCTCCAGTATTATCATAGCCAAGTGCAAGGGCACCCAGGTAGAATAATGGCTGCAGGGACCAAGGAACGGGAAACGAGACCTACGTGGTAGCAAGCGAGGCATGTCTGGCAAGTCTGTGAGCATTTATAATTGTTTCCCAACCCTCAGCCGTGCTACTACAACTGGGGTTATTTCAGGGACTCTCATAGGGCATTGGAAAAAACAGGGTTGAATATTCGGAGGAAGAGGGATTGCTTAATATAGCGCCTTAAGTTTCAGAATTCTTTTCCGAAATTCCGGTTAGGGTTAAAGCATGTTGAGGGTTTAGTAGTAATGTTCTTGGCTCATGCGATAGGTGATTTATTCTAATGAATGTTGGGTGGATAAAGTTATGCACTGGAGGTTAAATGGGAATCTCTTTTAAGAAAAAAAAGCTTTCATGTTTGACTTAATCGTCAAAAAAAAGATTTTACAATGCTCCAGAGGTTAAGATGAAAACGAACATCTGAAGTAAACAATAATATTGTAGAGTTGAAGAAATAGGTCTATTTTGAGAAAAATTGAGGACTTCATAAGTGACAGGTGGGTGTAGCCAGCAGTGACCTTGTTGCCGGCGGTGTGTCTTGTGGTGCCATCTACCCACAGATCACCAGCAATGCCCGTAGAGACTTGGGGAACCGAAAGTAATGCACGGTTCGCATTTGTCACGCGGGTTGACCATGAATCAATCCAGAGGAAGGACGGGCTTTCTTGACTGTGTTTGCGTGAGGTTCTGTAAAATGAAGAAAAGTAGAAGGGGGGTAAGAGGCTACAACAGTTATAGAAAGAGAATGTGAGGCAATGTTATACGCGGCTTACCGGCTTTCAGGTGCTAACTTCTGCGCGGTTACCGGCCGCTTCCAGTGTTAAGTCTGACTTAAGTCTTTGTTACAGCATCTGCGTGAGCTTAGCAGTTGAGGAGAATTTCGAAAGCATTGATGTTGTTATTGTCTATTCCTGTGGTCAAATGGAGCCACAATACATTTTCTCCTACGTTTCTTGGGGTTTCTTCAATTTTCTTGCATGATGAGGTTCAAAATGTTTATGCTTGATTTGTACAGTTTTGACCGATCGTACGCACCTTTTTTTTCAATTTTTAACGTGACAAGGCCAACTGCCCCCCCCTCCAAGCCATTTTAAAGGAGTGATATGATTGATTCTGTCGGGCTGGTTTTCTTTCGGACCGGTGCACCCCAACCTGCGGATTTGATGACTATATGTCTTGACATGTTTCTTTCCCAAAGAAAAAGCCACAGAGATCTTATTTTAAAACCGATTCCGTATCTTTTTGTTCAGTTGAAACACTGCATTTTAATAGATACTTAGATACTATCTATGTTTAAGTAGATAGCAACACCCTAAAAAGCCAATGCTGGCCGTTTATCTGTAAAAGAAAATGAGCAGGATTAGGTGATATTTTTAATGATTTTGGTAAAGGCCTACCTTTTAGTAGGGAAAGGAGAGCATACGCATTGCGCAAGTTTAAATTAGTTCTTTCACCTTGTCGACAGATGATAATCATGAATTATAAACGACGTAGTACATGTATCTGAAAATGTCCACGATGACTGCGCAAAGCGTGCTTATGGCTTCTTGCTTCTTGACGTCACTAAGTATCTCCTTTGCAACAAGTCAAACTAACTGGAGGCCTGAAAGGTCAGGCATGCCAGGGAAGACGCCCAAGTGCCAGACATGACCATTAGGTGCTCAGCCTGGCCTCGACAAAACTAGTGTTTATCTTCCGGATTAATCCATGCGGTTGCTGGTTGACCACGCTGGACCCTTGTTGCATACACAGGACGTGTTTCAACGGCCCTGTCGATCGAATATACGGCCTGAGGCCTCAGAAATATTGAAATGGGGTTTCTTATACTTTTGAAAAAAAGGTTCCAATCGATGAAAAAATAAATTTCGATCAAAAGAATGTGCGTTTGATTTTACTGCAATTATATGCTCCTCCTTGAAATCTTCAGGAAGTTCATAACCATATTATTCAATGCCGTGGTCGAAGGAAACCAATTCTCTCGCAATTGAACACCCTAGTCAATCACCGGCGAGGTAAATTTTGTGTAGCCGCCATTAAATGTTTCGGACCATCATGATTCTATCGGTACTAAAATAATAAATACGTAACATCTCAATCTCAGCTCGATTTCAATTTGATTTTTGAAGAACCATTGTCTCTCAGTTTAAAAAAACATGTGTAATTTACAACCTGCGGAAATCTAATATCAGTTTAGGTACTTCGGATATCGTATTCATTAGGAAGCCCGGCTGACTATAGCACGGTCATAATCTGCGTCTTAAATAATAGGCTCTGACCTCTAGTTTAGATCAGTAAAGTCGATTCTTTCAAAGTTCATATTTATGAAATAATATGAAGGGTATGAGAGAATTGTTTTGAAAACATACTGAAGGTATACCATTCTTTCCTTGGTTTTAAAATCACGCATACAAGAAATTAAACGCAAAAGGTGCCTTTCCCCATGACTTTTGAGTGCATATAACAAATTAGAGTTTCATTTGCTTAAAAATTTGTGTTAATAGCTTCTTATGCTACATTTCAACTAAAGCAGACAGCGTTCTTAGAAGAAACTCCCTTACTAATTCTCTGATTTATTCCCCTTGAAAATTATGCTCTAAATGTTTTTCTACTTCCATAAGTGAACGTTCTATGAAGGTGGACCCCCGAAGCCTCCTATGTTCAGGTCAAGGTTTTATATCAAATCTATTCCCTCTCAAAGGACTGTGTACACGTTCGGTCCCAAAGAAAATATTTGACTGAATAAGTTTGACAAGAGCGAGGGTAAACACGAAACGGTCACCCTCAAAGAGGATGCGAAAGGCGACTCAATGGCTAACGTCGATAGGAAAAGGAAAGGGGCTGTATTGAGAAAGGTCACTTCTTTTAAGGCCAATGACGATTTCATTAAGAATTTTTATGCTCTATGAAAGTGTTCCCTGTAGATTTTGTTTTGATATTTTGATCCGATTGAACTTGGTATGAAGCTGATATAAATATAGAAAAGAAAGAATAAGTCACAATAAAGCGAATACGTTAGTTCAAAGAGGGAAAGTGATTGTAAAGATTTTATGCTCGTTTTTTTTATGCGCAACGCCTGAGCAATGGGGTGATTTGTACCCAGTTTGGAAAAGGACAAGTAATGGTGTGCATAATGAGTACCGGAAAGCCCCAACAAGAATGGTTGGAAGTGACAAATACATGTACAAACGGTAGAGAATTTAACAAGAGAGCGAAATATTAAATCGAAGTAAAGTTGAAAGAAGGAAAGAGGAAAAGGTGTCAAGGTGGTGGGGAATGAGGCTTAAGAAATAGGAACACAGGGAAACTAGGAAATGAAAGAGGTAGAAACAGAGAGGGTGAAGCCATGTAGGAATGAGAAATATATGGAGGAAAAACGGAGAGAGATGGGGGAGAGACAAAGAGAGAGAGACAAAGAGAGAGAAACAGAGAGAGAGGGGGAGAGAGACAAAGAAAGAGAGAAAGAGACAAAGACAGAGAGAGAGAGAGAGAGAGAGAGAGAGAGAGGGAGAGAGAGAGAGGGAGAGAGAGAGAGACAGACAGACAGAAAGACAGAGCACATTTTGTATATTCAGAGAACTTTTCTGACTTTAGCTGCTCTTGTCTCGAGTGCCTCTTAGTGACGCGTCAATCAAAACAAGAGCAGATAAAGGGATTTACCTCCCAACTAGCCTGTTACAGAGCAGTCTACTGATTGGAAATCACTATGTGCCTCAACAGACTTTGATCTATCTCATAGTTCACTAAATCTAGCACCTCGGTCGCTTCTCACAACTGACTTCATTATTGATATACACTGTACATTGAACATTCAGCTTAAACTAATTCTCAAATACGCAGAAATGAATAGAAGTTGCGGTCGTATCCTCGGTCTAGATGAACTTAAGTTACATATGTTAAGCTTTTTATATAAAACACTTTACATGAACTTCAGATCAGACTGAAAGAGAGAAAATCAAAGTTTAACGCCATAATGCTATCAATGTCCCGTGAGGTTGAATGGTGAACTCATAGTGGCTATCCTTTATGTTTGAAAACTCCACCGCAGGACTGTATCTGGTTATTTCTCTAAAATCTAGTTAGTTATTCTGTGCAAGTGCCATACGTTAAATATCTGCTCTCACTGTTATTTTCTCTCTCTTTGTTAGCCATAGCGCTCCCCGTGTTTTCAATGTTGTAGCATTTTCTTTTTCTTTTATGAAGCCGCTTTTCTGTATTGCCTTCTTTGCTTAATTCGTCCGCTTTCAAAACTTAAAGTAGTCTTTCCTTTATTCTTCATCCTTTCGTTAAACTTGTTTTTAATGCAAATTTAGCCGTGGCGGTAAAAAAATTATGAGCCCAGCCAAATTCCAGCTGTGGCCCTTTCTTCTCCTCCCTGTCGGAGATCGGATGGTCTTTACAGAGACTAGAATTCAGAGTAAACAATAATTTGGGAAAGAAAAGCGCGGAATGTGCTCCAAAATTTATATTAAAAAGTTTCTTATTTATATCTGTAGATGTCTTCTTAATGTTTAAGTTGGCTTTTCGGCGGGCTACGTCTGAAAGTTGTGACTGTCAAAGGTATAGGAGTCTTCTTTGACTGAATATATAGGTGTTTTCACTTGGACATCTCTTGTCCAAAACAAGTGTTATTCTGCATGCAGTGTCCCTGAAACAGTTCTAGTTCTGAGCTTGACAATGCATGGTTCGTACCAACCACTAACTTACTGGTGCCTTTGATGCGAAAGGCATCGTTGTCGTCTGTCTAAAGAGTTTAATTTCCCGTAAAGATGTCGAGAGTATTAGTGGGAGAAAATCGGAAACTAACGATGCATTTTCTGGTTGGCCTGAGATGGACCTTAGTAAAACACGTCTTTGGATATTTACGTGTATAAAGCTCAAGGTAATGATAAACCTGTAGGCGGCCTTTCTTTTTACGTTGTCTTTTTTCCATTTTGTCACAACGATTGTGCCATGATTTTGGTATGAAGCGTTGAAAATTTTAAGATTGGCTATTATGCTGAAATCTAATTTCTCAAAGAAAGCCATAAGGTGCAGCTGAGAAAATGTGATGCCGATTTCGCCCTAATACGTATTTGATAGCTTTTTCGTTGTTAAATTCATTTAATACCTGCTGGGCTTAAATGACATACATGAAGACCGGAAACGTGAGATTCTCCTCCTGTTTCCCGTATTAGATCTCATCAACAGGGGGTGGTCAGCTATATCTACTGGCTTTAGAGCACCAGTGAATGGGAGGAAAGGAACGAATTGCGCCTAGGGTTGAATGAGAAATCTTCCGTAAGAGTCTTGAAAAGAGAAGAAGTCTTAAAGAAAGGCAGCCATTAGCTGCATTGTACTACTTCTCGGATTAGTGAACACGTTGTGGCTTTGGCAAATGGCATAGATTGCGTCTGTGGTATTGTGGTGGCAATAGATTCAGCTCGGTCGTTTTGTGGTTCTTTTCAAGCATGAAGAAGCGCATACTTGCACGGATTGGTTCTCCGTATGACTTTACTTCAAAGATGGTCGAAAAGAAACTGGAAAGAGACAAAACAGTAGAGTTTAACTGAACTGTTCCGAACGGTTGCGTACCTTTACTTTACTATCTTACTTCCGTCTATCCCCCCCCCCTTTATACCATTTCCCTTTCTCCTGCCTATCTCTTCCTTGTTCCCCTTTTCGTACCTCCTTCTGCCTCTCCTGCTACCACTTTCTTCTTTGTTTTTTTCTATTCTACCTCGTTCATGTTCCTCTAATGTCTTCATTTTGATAATACTTACCACATTTGTACACATTCAAATTTGGTTTAAATGTTTGATTTGTATTAATTAGCAAACTTACCCCAAAAATATCTACACAAACTTGTCTCTGTATACATAGTATATATAGCCTTTGCGTTAGTTTTCTTCCAGTCTATCCGTTCAATCCTTAAAAAGGGTCAATTTACACACCCCTATTCTGTAAACACGCTTTAAATTTTGTTCAATGTAACTGTTTTCACACTTTGCGACCCCCCCCCCCCCTTTGGGTCACTTTGTGTAGAGAAGAAAAAAAGACATGATAATTCTCAGGGTCAGTGGTAATGGAGATTTATAGTGGCCCCTCTTTAACCTTTTTCTAATACCCTAAAATATCTCTGCCGTGTTCTTCCTGTGACCTCTTTTACCCTTCTTTGCTCTCCTTATACCTCTACAGATCTACAACAGTTGCAGTCAGTCACTTGTACGCAGGTCCGTCTTAATATCGACAGTAAACATCTATAAGCTTTTTTCTCTCTCCTGTCCCCTGTCTTGCCGTTATATTCCGAGTACACCCCATACCTTTCTACCCAACCGAAGACCATTGTCCACCCTTAAAGCATTCAAGGGAGGAAAAACGAAACACCTGAGCTGTCCCCCCGTTGTGACCAGAGTCAAGGTGACGAGCCGCGGCGGCTAGAAGATTCCGCTCAGCGTAGTTGTTCCCTACTGAACCATCGGAATTCCCCGCATTGTGTGTGCGCCGTCTCTGGCCTGGCTCAGTGGAACTCTCGGACATGGACTTAGATCTAGTTATCACCCGCTAGGTTCCCAGGGCCATGTTGACCCCGGGTCAGTTGAGCTGCATGTTACGGACAGATTGATAGTCCTTTAGGAGCTTCAGACGGACATCACTTTCTTCTTTCATTTCATTTTTGTTGATGTGATTGTTGTTTCCATTCTAAATGCCGCACTGACTGGGTTGCCTTGGATTGTTCTTATCGTTGGCGCCGTTGCCATTGCCGCCGTGAGTTGTCAGCAGCTGTGACCGTCTCTTTGATTCAGCATGTTACAAGCCTGCAGAGCGATGTGAGTGCTACTAAAATTTTTCCAGAAATTTGTTTTTTGCGATATTAATCACTAGATTCTACGTCTCGGTCCTTTCATTGTTTGAAAACGGGGCGCAAGGGGAGAGAAGAAGGTGGGTGCATGTTTGCGCGCTGTTATGCGCCAATGGAATATTTCGGTGCCGCTAACGCGGGTTTCTTGAAACACAATTATACTTACGATGTTGAATTTTCCTTCACTTTTTATCGCTAAATTCTAAAACTTGGGCTTTTGTTTTAATTTGGGTAAATTTCAATAATTACTGTAACTTACAAGTTGATATCGCTCCCACATGCAGTTAAAGATAAGAGAGAGAAATGGCTGGAATGCTAGAGATAAAATAAAAAGACTGGCGTTCCGTTTTAATAGGTTATCTGCTGAAATTAAACTAGTTCACTCTTTGAGTCTCTAACAACAACAAATAAAGATCTAAGAGAGCAGCATTCGTAGAAAATAGGTAACTTTGTTATTATTTGGTTAAGGTTCCCCAGCCATTTAGCAGTGGCAAACTATTTTGAGAAATTGTGATTTTCCATAACCACTAACTCAAGGTCCAATGACAACAGTATTCTCTTTGTTATTATTTCTTAGTTTTGAAATAAAATTATGAGACTCCAAATTACTCTTTCTCATGGGGGGTGGGGGGGGGATTCTTTGTCTGTTTGGGCTTTAAGGTACCCAGTTCGAGGACAAATTCAGGTCTTGCTTTCTGCACAGAAAATAAAAGTTGTGCAGTTCGTTTATAACGCGACAGAAGTTTCTTAATGCATTGTCGGAGAATCATTACTTACTTTATTGTATGTTGTAAATCATTTAGAGTTTTTGGTGTGTGATGACCTGATTTTTTTATAATACAAGCGTGAAGCTTTAAAAGAACCAAGTCTTCTATTTTGATGATTAAAACAAAGCCAAAGTCTGGGTTTTAATGAAGCGCTATCTGAAAGGAATATAATAAGCGTTTCACATACCGACACCATTGGATAGAGCAGAAGAAAAAGAAGAAGGAGGGGGGTATGGGGGAGGGGGTGAGGGAAGGTCAAGCAGAGTTGGAGGAGAAGAGGAGAATAATAAGAAAGGGGATAAGCGACTAGCGTGGAAGAAGAAGAAAAATGTGTAAGGAATAGATAGAGAAAATATAAATGTAATAAATGGTAGAGAGTAAACTAGCAAAATAATCATAGAAGGGAGCGAGAATTCTGTGGATACCTGTCCAGGTGAAGAAAAAATTCAGATGTACGCCAAGATGCGATGTAAATTGAGAATATAACAGATTTGAATCACAGATGCAGTTCTCCTCTCAAACGCTACCTCTTCCCCTTACCATACAAAGGTGTGGATAACTGTGTATCCGTGAGTTTATGGAGAGGGAATCTGTTCAAATTGTTCCCATAGAGAACCGAACCATGACGAAGTAATCTTGTGATTGCGGCATCGAATAGGGAAAGGTGGAAAAAGGGATAGATCTTGATCTATATGGTTTATAGGAATTTTGAGGTAGGCTAAAATGAAAAGAAAGCGTGAAAAGTTAAGTGACCTTGCGAAAAAGAGAAAAATACTTTGCGTTGTATATTTATCGAGGAATGAGAAAGGTGGAGACTGAGGTTTGGAGAGGACCTCGCCAGTTCGGAGGTCTTAGCTATTATAGCGCACAGAAAAAAAAATAATAAGGAATACAATGGGTGGGTGCCTTAATGGGGCGCCAAGTAAAACGTTTTTATTAAGGCACGGTTGCGTGAACTTTGGAGAGGGAGGGTAGGTAAGGGGAAGGGGTAGCGTTTGGAGAAGGCGCTAATAGGTAAATAGGTTACCGTGGGTAAGGCAAAAAAGGGGGCACTATTTATGTAATATTCCGGCCAGCGTGATTGCTTTGTCTCTTGAAAGAGTTGTCACAAGTGGAGCGTGGCGAGCCCCTGAGAGTGGCGGAGACAACTAAGCACTGCTCCACTGGAGAGTGGTAATGGTTTCTAGATTAGGTCTTTTACGACAATTGCTTCTTGTTGAAGTTGAGGTCTAACTTATACGACTAAAACTTGTTACCGGTGTTATGTGATTGCGGCAAATTCCTGCTATGATATGGAGTTGTGCCATTTCCACAAACTAAGATGAAATTAGATCTCATATGATAGAGTTGAAAAATAAGACCAACTTAAGTAGCTGAATTAGAAAAGACTTGGAAACGGCATTAAAAAGGGTGGGAATGAGAAGGAAAGAAAGATGTTTAAAAGACCACTTCCTCTGCCACCATCAATACCCACAACATCAACAACAACAAGCCAACATATAATGATATAAATAAAAAAAGAACCTGGAGAATACAGAACACAGAATTCTTTATTAACCTCATATGGGGAAATAAAAAAAGAGAAGAAATAAAAACTAAATAGAAATATACTACAGACAGAGACATACAAAGGGCGTAAAAATCATCACCCTGAACGATACAGTTGTAATCGATATAACAAGTTCTGGAACTTTTTTTTCATGCGAGCACAAAATTGCTCTCGACTGTTTCTCTCTCAAATCCAAACGAATTTTATTTTCCAATGCCAGACAGAATTCTTGTAAGCAAATCTGGCAAAACATGAATTAAAATTTTATTTTAAAAAATCACAGCCTATCTTTTTTTCCCAAACTGATGAGAATTTCACGTTTGGTATGTACGTAAGTGTTTACAAGTACAAACATTGCACAAAAAGCCGCGTGGTGTCATCGGACTATGAGGTTGCGTTTTTGTTTTATCACCAATCCTTCACAGCGTCTGTCTCATTACGCTATTCAAGTAAAGATAAATCAAGCCCGTTTTTCCGAACTGTAAAGGTGGGCTGGCATATATTTATAGAACTGTTCTGTCCTCTTGACTGATATTACTGTGTTTTTTTGTGTTTTCCCAGTGGCCAGCGGTCTGATCCAACCCTGTCTACGGCAGATCCCGAGTCCAGCCGAAGCCCCGCTCCATCAGGCTTAGACCACGTGACCTCGCACTCAGCCCACTCTCCGAACAGCAACGAAGAGCACCACCACCATCATCACCACCAGGATCTTCACGGCGGCCATGACGAGAATGGCGTCGTTGGGGACGACGTTAGCTCTGACACTCACGGTGACGTCATTGCCATGCCGGAATACGTGAACATTTTCCTTCAGGACAACTTTCGGTTAGACCGTTATCTCATTGACGGACAGACAGAGGGTCACTCTGAAACACAGATCGACACTAACAATAACAACAACAACCAACCCACCCCTGACGGTAACAGCATCGCTAACGGTTCTAGTGGCATCTCAGGAGAGGAGGATGACTCTAGTTTGAGCCATCAGCAGCAGCAACACCAACAGCTGCCCCCGGAGACGGTCGTTGTGAATGTCACCGAGGAGATAACTAGACCTAAACCCCCAAAGAGGACCAAATCTCAAAAAGAGGTGAGTGTCTACCTTGGAAGTCATATTTGGTCGCTTGTTTCATACTTAGCACTGGCACGCAGATAGTTTTAGCAACTTAGATAGAGATAGAAGCTCTCCAAGCCGAAAAGTAGCCATAACAGAGATGGTTTTATTTCTCCAAATTGCAAATGCAAAAGTGTGCATTTAGGGAATGGTCTTGCCTGTGAGAGGAATAGAATATATGGTTACGTGGTTAGAATTTCTGGTACTGCTGTTGAGCAAATTTACAGTCGCATTACTGCTCAAACGCAGGTCAAAAACTTAGTTCAAATTAAGAATATTTGTATCTTGGAAAATGACAGTGTCTTATCTGATAGCTTTCACCCCTCTTAAATCTCCTCCATAATAGACCAAGCAGTTGCAATGGAAAATTGTGTGCACCTACTTTTATACATCTCTTTTAACAAAATTTAAATTCCATCCTTGCAATATTTCTTTCCCGTATATTCTTACTATCTTTGTCTCGTATTTCGCAACGTTTAATGTTACCAAAGAAGAACAAAAACATCAGGTTCACCATCTTTTACGCTATACGCTACTTCATCCAGATATGAAACTGAAAGAATGCGGCTGGGCTCAGGAGAAGTTTGAAGTGTAATCAATGGTTTGAAATACACTATCCTTGCTGCTGCTGGAATCTTTTTAAAACTCCTACTGTTGCAACCTCGGGTGAATAGGATGAAACTGATATTGTTCACACGCATCGTACCAAAAAGATCGCAGACTTTGATAAGGAGTGTTGTGTTACGTATTATTCGCCTGTTTCAAGATAGAGCGATGGCAAATTCAATCTCTGACTTTGAAACTATTTCTGCACGTGGAAAGTAACAATGTGCAGTTTTTAGATGGACTATTTTGAATTGTTTTTGTAATATATTTAAACCCTCTGAGTATCATAACCCAAAAAGTTGAAGCAGCTTATATACTGCTGATGCTTAAAAAGGCTTTTCTGTTTGACTTGGCCCTACTCTTTACGCATTTATCTCATGTTTCGTTTCAAAAGGTGTTTCAATTGGTACATGCGGGAAAAAAAAGGTAGAGCGGTCTGGGAACTAAAACCAGGTGGAGGTGGGGAAAACTAGTTTGATCTAGTCTAGTTTCCATGTGTAAAACTAGGATTTCTTAATTTACAAGTACCTTCTTTTCCACGCTGTACCATTCATTCCCTTCAACAGTAGACTCTTATAGTCAATCTGATTCACTTACACCAGAAAATTAAGTACGTGTGACTCGTGGAGTTTTTTGTACTGATGCATTTCATTTATAACACCGTTCTGGATGATGGGAATGAGGGTATAGCGGCAACGCACAACGCATTACCTTACACTCCTTACAATATGTCACGGTGTTAGTATTTCTTTTGAAATATTCAATTGAGGTCTCGAGAGTCAGGCTTTGTAGTCAATTGGGGCAAGTCGGGCCCATTCATTAGACAAGAATGTCTGACGTTTCTACTGTCTACACGCAATGGCTTTGATTGACCTAAAAACATTCTCTCTCCGTTAAGGTTTCGTGATTTTGTCCAAAATTGGGATTTATGGCCTGCAGTTCTCTCCCATTCTAGATTTTTATCTGCTCACCTATATTAAATGTCGGTCGGTCTATTCGTTTAACGCTAAAATCTACTGTACTTTTTTAAACTATCATGATTACATTGACATTAAAACGGCGATTTATTATTACAAAAAAAAACCTTTACTATGACCAATTAAGGCACCCACCAAGCAGGGTAAATTAGGCACATGTCACTCAGTCTAGAGTTTTGTTACAGTCCTTTAAATAAAAAAAAACTTTGTTATGTGACAAACTGCTTTATTTGTTTCAAAAGCAAAAGAAATATTTCACTTTTCAGGCTTTAGAAAAACAAGAGTTATAAATTTTACAACTAATAAACGTCTTATAAGTCACCATCGAATCAGTTGATTTGTCAGAATTCTGACTTGGGTCTGATTTACCCGAGTGGCCTTAATTTTGAGAAACACGTGGGCAGGCTCGTGAACATCATTTTTTCCACAACATGCATTAAAGATAGACAGAATTGTCTCTTCTTAAAATATAATTATATTTATCTTAAAGATCTCTCGTCTTGTTGTGAAACCGCCATCGTTATCTTCATAATGAGACTGAAGCCAAATACAAGATGCGCTAGCCTTGCTTTTTTAGATCAATCTTCAGCCTCACGAGTCCCTCCTCAGTCCATCACTTACATCCATAATGGGTACCATCACCAAACAAAACATCGTTTTCATTAAGTTCCCAGCCCCTCCAACTTCACCCTTTATCGCTCTCGTATCTACCATGACAGGACTGAAATGATAATTATTTTTTTTTCTATAGCGGTCAAGCTGAGACCTGTCCTCGGGAGATGTCCGACCGCCTCCTCAGATGACCCCCGTCATCTTTTCTTGAGTCTTGCGAACTTGTTAGGCAAATCCCCTGGTAAATCTCCAGGGCTTATCTCATGGCCTGTCCTGTCTCTGTCATGATTGCTCTTTGTGAACTGACGTCACCCTGCAGCCTCTCCGCCCGCCGCACCTTCAGACCCTCTAGTTTACTCGGTGAACTCTCACACTTTTTCTTTCAAATCTCTCTGTCTCTGTCTCTGTCTGTCTGTCTTTCTGTCTGTCTGTCT
>BMAT01005114.1:80818-93023 GCA_019649035.1 Elysia marginata
AAAAAAAAAAAAAAAAGAAAAGCTGGGGACGTTGGGGTATAGCTGTTTTTAGTTTCTGGGGATCTTTGAAGTAAACGATACACGAAGGCCTTTTGTTGCCAATGCCATCTGTTTCGGTAGCAATGATGGATTGTAAGTCTGCTTCCGAGTTCTGTTTTCCTTACTTGGACAACGTCCTTTGCGCTCACTAGCTTTGACATCTAACACACAACCAGATAGACTACCCACCAAAAATACATCTCTTTTCCGGTGTACGTAATGTAAATGAACCGTGAGTATTTTTTTAAAAAAAAAGAGATTCATAGACATAACATAAGTGTTCTCTGAATTAATATTTCTTCTTCTTCTTCTTCTTCTTCTTCTTCTTCTTCTTCTTCTTCTTAATATTATACTGCATTATCGTGTGAAAAAAACCTAACCATTAGAATTGCAGGTTTCATCAAGGGCCATATCCACTGATAGTGTAACACCCCCACCCCCGCTCGAGGGGGGGGGGGGTGTAAGATATTCAAGGGAAGTTTTAAATGCACTAAATGAAGATGTCCAAATGATCAAACTATTCTCCCACACGTGAAAGTACCGGGCGATACTCAATGGCACTATGTGCAAGTACTTGTGTCGGACCGTCTCACCAGCCTGTCATCTAGTGACAAGATTGACATAGATAAACGTCAAGCGACGCTCTTGTCGCACGGGTGATAATCGCATGTTCTCTGCAGTTTGTAACATGACAGTTGTGGTTCTTGACATTAATAACCACCAACAAGGTAGATGAGAGGTTTCTGAGACCTTTTGATGAGCGATGATTTTTGTTAACCAATGAGCTTTTAGTTGCTTTTTTTTTGTGTGGATAAAATGCCATCTTAAGTATCCCATTTGTTGCTTCGTGTGACATCTTTATTCAATGACACATGAGCGTATTTATAGTGAGCAAGTTTCAACACAAACTGTTATCCTTTTTACCAATTTATTTCTTTCCCAATTCACCAAAAACTGTCATAAATTAATTGTGTGCCTTGGACTCAAGAAGCTCTGTTTCTTTGATGAGGCGTGTTTCTAATGCGTAGCTGGTTGTTGTTGCATTACACAGAGAGAGGTTAAGCAAAAAGCCACATAATTATTTCCTTGATGTTCCACCAGTCCTAATCTCCCTCTCCTACGCTCTCTTTCAATCTTATCATCCCACGCCCTGAAACCTTACATCACTCGGTGCCTTTGGCTTCTTCCTTTCTTCTCTCGTCCTTTCTCACT
This sequence comes from Elysia marginata, assembly GCA_019649035.1. NCBI lineage: Eukaryota > Metazoa > Mollusca > Gastropoda > Plakobranchidae > Elysia > Elysia marginata. The sequence goes on from BMAT01005114.1 coordinate 82,070, forward strand.
TACAAAATGATGCTCTGTCAGTCTGTCTTTTTATGTCCACCAAATCCAACATGCGCACGAGTAGATTTAACTCTTTTATGCTTTGTTACAATTTTCTTCTTTCCATGTCTTATTTCTTCTTTTTATCTTTCATTCCCTCCCTTTTATTGTCTATCCCCATCCTCTCTGTCTCCTCCCCTCTCTCTTTTTCTTCCCCTTATCTCTCTATTTATGTCTCTCTCCTCTATTTGTCTCTCCGTCTGCCACTTTCGTAATTTTTTTCTTTCCCTCTCTCTCTTCTCTCTGTCTCTCTCTCTTTTCTCCACACTCTGTCCATCTCCTTTCTTCTCTTTGTCGCTTTCTTTCCTCTCCTCTATGTCTGACCAGCTCACAGTGATCGATGACCCAAGACCCCCTTGGCCGTCGGATGTGGTCAGCATCCTCAGTCTGTGGTCAGCGGGACAGAGTGGAGGTGGGCGCTCCTCCAGCAGTCAGTGACTTGACCCACTTATCTAGCCTTGCCACCTCGCGCCCCTCGTGGAATCCCCAGACTTTTCTTCTCATTTTCGTTTGTCTCTATTCAACATCATAGTTCTGGAACCTTGTCCTCCATAACTTGAATTATAACTGATTTACTTAAAACTATATATAACTTATTGATTCCACGAATGCGTCGGTTCTCGGAAAATGAAGTTTAAGAAAACGCCTTTCAAAGCTAGATTTATAGATTTATTCCTCTTATCATACATATTTCATATAAAAATACTTTCTCATGTAGTATCTCCTCACAATATTTTAACAATATCATGCTCTTTTCAACAGTTGCGACATCCGACTCATGTACTTTTGTTTTTGTTTCATCGGCACAAACATTTTATACAACTGCTGTTTTTTTTTTTTGTTTTTTTTAGCGATTTCTGTCCCCTTGGATCTTCTTGGGTGCATGCGAAAAGTTCAAGCGTGTTTCTGCGAATGTTAAATTATACGTTGTTCTGGCGGTTGAGTTATGCGTTCGAGCATGTTTCATGCTAGAATAGTCGCATAGATGGTGGAAACGTTTTCGGCAAATCTGTATATAACTAATAATCCATTTTAAGACACATGATTGTAACGCATTCCCTATGCATTATAGCAGACTAATCGTTCGTAATATATTTTTCTTTTTTTCAAATTATTCACCTATCGCATCTATGGGTATTGTTTGTAGAATCGCTACTTCCTTTCTCTTGGAAAACAAGTTCCTGCTACGTTCTCATCAACTCCGTATTATCTGAGTCGTTTTTTTTTCTTGTTTATTTTTGTGTGTATGTGTTTTCTTATGCTGTTCAGGAAACAGAAGACAAACCTCTGCACGACGCCTACTAGGCGATGGGCGATGCATAATCCATTTCTTCCGTAGCTACAAAAACTTCAAAGACAACAAGACCTACATCCGCCCTTCTCCATCATTGTAAAAGTGTTCAGAGTGGTGGCAAACTGGTGGGGAGAAAAAAGAACGTTACAAAGATCTCTAACTTACTCTGACAATTTGCCGAAATGTTTTCTTCCACATAATTATACATATACTTACAATTAAACCTATATTGCCAACTTTATACTTTTATCTCTGTCCGCCTGCCTTTAGGTCTCTCTCTCTATTTAAACAGGCTCTCTCTGTTACTCTCTCTTTGTGCATGTATGTATCTTTCTATTATCTAGCTTTTTATCTCTCTATCTTTCTCTTCATTCCACTTTTATCTAGTCTACTTTCGAACGAGCCATCACTCTGCCAGTGTTTCAATATATCTGTTTTATAAGTAAACTTTCTGTACTTCTCAGTGTCACTATCTCTTAACAATTCATGTTTTCTCTATGTTTCCTCTTTACTGTTCTCTGTCAATCAAGCCTTTTTCACCCTCTTTTTAGTTGTGTTTAAAAATTTAATGAGGACTTGTTGTTGCAAGATTGTGAACTATTCTCCTTCACAATTACATTTTGATAGACAAGGTTACTTGTACATTTTTGTGTTAAGATATTAAGAGAGAAATAATGCGAATGCTAAGTTAGGTTCTTCCCACAACCCCCCAAATAAATTGTGTGTGCAAGTCTTCTATTATTTTGAAAGTTTTGTGTGATCTATATTTCTTTCTTCCTCTTTTTTTGTTAATTAAGCTAAATTAACTAGAAGGTCAAGGATTCTCCAACCTCTGCGTCTTAAATTTACAAAGGAAACTGGAACATTCGAACAGCGAAAAACAAAAAGTAATCATGTTTAAAATCGTCTGTACTTTTACTTTCTTCATCTTAATCTTGTAATCGACGATTAATCATTACAGTGAGCTAACCTAGAAATGTCGCTTCCCACGGTGTACACTCACGCCGGCGTCGAGTCATTCAGTTACAACGCGGAGACTTTTGAATGGACCCACGCACTAAACCCGAGATAGAGATTTCAGACATTAACACTGACCGCAGGTTTTTTTTTTTTCAAGCCGTGTTCTATTTCTCGTTTTGTCTTCCTACGCCCATCATCAGTCACTGTCTTTGTTAAATCTTGCCACTCTCAGCTTGTAAGGCCTAGTTAGAGCCTTGAGATTAAAGAAAAATAACGTTGTTGGTTGATATTCTCATTTTGTAAAACAAACAAACCGCAACGAGTCTAATTTAACCTTGATTGTTTTATCTTTTTAAAAAAGCTTAGTGAGTCATTTTTATTTCGCATAAACTGAACGTTAAGTCTTTACATTTTTAATCTTTATCAAGTACATTTGTATAGTCATTTGGACAGTGATTCAGTTAGCTAATGAGGATTTCTGTCACAATTATTCTCTCTCCTTGTGTCTACCACCTCCAACTCTCATCGCCCACCCCCCCACCTATAGGCATTTTCTCGAAGTCACCGCTTGTTCACTTGTTTACGGTCATTCGAGTTCCCCCTCCCCCTCTCTCTCTTTCTCTATACCAACGCAATATGTATCTTTGAAAGCCATTAATTAAGATCTTCGGCGTGATTTACAACCGCATCACTCTCTCTCTCTCTCTCTTCTACATCAGACAAAAAGAGCAGCGCAGCAGACCAGCGGTGACGGAGGCCGTAGGACGGCAGGTCGCAATGCTGGAGGACGCAACAACAGGGTCAAGTCTGTAGATCTAGCGGTGAACTCCGCTCCTGGTCCGGTACCTGCTCCCTGCACTTTGGCCCTTACAGGTAACAAGACCAGCGGGGGCTGGCCAGCTGGGAAGGATCAGCAGCAACAACAGGTGTTGTCCTCGCTGTCATGTCCAGTTAGCAGTGGCCTGGTGTGTCGACAGAGTCACGTGATCAAACAGGAGGCGGGGCTTACTAGTTTGGTAGTCCTACCATCGCAGCCTGAAACATCCGGGTCCCACCCTTCCCACCATCTCTCTCCTCATCAACCACAGCACAACATTCTTCATCCTCATCAACAACAAAATAATCACCACAACCACCAGCAGCAGCAGCTTCCCCACACTCAGCTAACGCCGACGAAGAGAGTGGTGATATCAGGGCTAGCCGCTAGCAACGGCCTCCCACTCACACCAGCACCGTCTCCATCCTCCACGGAGGGTCTCAATAAGATAAACAAAACCGCTAGTCCCGTGCGACCAGCAATAGTTGTCAGTAACGCTGGCAGTGGATCTCACCTTACTACACATCTTTCAGTACCCTCTATTGGAGTGCAACAACAGGCACAGCAACAACAACAACAGCAGCATTTATTACAACGGCGGAACAGTGTTCCATTGCCGCAACTACAGACTCTTCATCAAACCAACCCCAGTCACCACCAACAACAGCAACCACCGCCGCAGGTATTAAAATTGGTCGCGACTAGCGGCAAAAGCAACATCAACAACAGCAACAATGGCAACATTATAATTCAGCACAACCAAACTGGTTCTATCACCCAGGTAAGCTCCCACCTGAATAACCTTACACCGTCTGATCTCAACGTCTCGAACTGCAATAAAATCTTTGTCTCTGCCGCAAACCAGATCAACAATCGACACCAACAGATTCATGTTGGGGTACCAGCTCCTCAACCTGCAGCGTGTGTCGCGCCGTCACAGCCAGCCCCAAAGAGGATACCCCAGAATATCTTAACACAGAGTGACGCACCTGCGAGCTACGAGTCTTTAGTGAAGGAGAACAAGTTTCTGAAACAAGCCCTGTCTGAGAAGATTCGTTCTCGACAGCAGCAACAACATCAACAACAACAACAACAGCATTCTCACCATCAGCTGTTGCAAGTAGAGGAAACCAATTTGTCCCCGTCCCCTTCTTCCGTAGCATCATCTTCAACGCCAACACCGACGCCGTCCCCTCACCTAACTCCTGGATCCACAAGCCAGTTATTGTCTTCATCGATTTTATCTCCGTCTTCCTCTGCGTCTTCCTCTTCGTCCAGTCCGCCTCAACCGACCAGTTCTCCTGCCTCGGCCTCCGTCATGCCGGCCCCACATACACTTCAGTTTCTCACAGACGACATACCCGGAATGACCACACTATCATCGGCCGTCAAACAGGAGTGCGGAGATCCTTACGGTCTCGAATCGTCTTCCTTCGATCACCAATATGCCACATACGGCTCCGACTTGGCTCACACTGTAGCGTCTCTCACGAATGTCTGCTCTGGCATCCCCAACATGGCCACCTCTTGCGCTGGTGGTGTGCAGGTCACCATGGCGACGTGCGATGACGTCACTGCCATGGCCCATCACGTGCAGCAACAACAACATGTAGACTCACAGAGTGATGGTTATAATATCCTAGATGCCATGCATCATCATAACCAAATTCCACAACATCATAACCATATGCAAGGAGTGAACAGCATGGAGTTAAGACTACAGCAATCACAACAGCCGCAGGCACACCACCTTCAACCACAGCACAGCCACTCCGTGAGGAGCACCAGTGCCGTCTCACCAGTACAAGACACGATGATCGTCCAGTCGACAGGCGGGCAATTCTTTCAGGTTCTGCAGCCATTACAGCCTCTTGATCATAACCATCATCAGCAGCAACAGCAACAAAATCAACATCATTTGCAAGTGACAAGCACGAACACCAACAACGCAATTAACAGCAACGGTGTCACCAACGGCTACTACAACTACGTGTATCCCCAAAATACAAACGCTTCTATCATGGACTCCGATAAGCAAGTGGTTGTCGAGCGCTATTTGCATCAGCAACACCAATACTATAACAACAACAACAGCAATAATGGCTATACACATTTTCTCAATACCGACAACAACAACTACAACATGAAATCGCCAGACTCCGGATTCCAGGAGCCGTGTCTCTCTCCAAATTCTTCTGCTGCTGTGGTAAGTTTCTAGTGTTTTTTATGTCAGTGTGCGCAGAGACTCTAGTATAAGTATGTGACTTTTCTAAAACCTCTAGCATAAGTGTGTGACGTTTCTAAAATATCTAGAACAAGTATGTGACTTTTCTAAAGTCTCTTGTATAATTATGTGTCTTTTCTTAAGTCTTTAATATAAGTACATGTATGTGACTTTTCTATAGTCCCTGGTAGAAGTATGTGACTTTTCGAAAATCTCAGGTATGAGAATGAAACTTTTTCTAGTGTCTCTTGTATAAGTATGTGACTTTTCTAAAATATCTAGTATAAGTATGTGAATTTTCTAAAATCTATGGCATAAATGCGTGACTTTTCTAAAACCTTTGGTATAGGTATGTGATTTTTCTAAAACCTCAGGTGTCAGAGTGGGACTTTTACTAGTGTCTCTGGTATAAGTATGTGAATGCTATAGCCTAAAGCTTCAAAATTTATTTACCACAAACGTGAGTCATGTTCCTAAACCACATTTGTTGTATTTTATACCCTTTTATCAAGCATACTTATTGTTGGAGAGATTTAATTTATTGGTTTTAAAACTTAAAAATAAGTGATCTTTCACGAGTGATCGCCTAAGCTCTTTAACTCCTTCGCTATATTTAAAGTGTCATTGTTTCCCATTAGAAGTCATTTTTAAATTTGAGTGTTTTCTATTCTGATATTTAAAAAGGTTTATATGACTGATGTCAAAGAAGGGCGAAATAATAAAAAAAAATGTTGATTTTTTCCACTTATCAGTTCTCGTCAAGAAAAGTGCCCAAAAGCTAAATTTTGATTAAATGAAAGATTGGAAAAGTTTGCCCCCTAGGGTATCAGTGCATGATTCTTTATAAAATTTTAAAAAAAGCAACTTCAGGAAAGGCATAGCTTCAAAGTTTGTTCTTAAACCGTCATCACCACAGTTTCTTAGCTCGTGCTCTCGACAGCAACTCGTTGTGAACGAGAGAGTGCGTTCTTTGCTACACATCAACACACTTGTTGAGTTTTTAACATCGGAGGTTGCTGATAATGACGCTTGGGCAATTTCGCAATTTAAAAAGACAGGGAAAATATTTTCAAATTTCTTTTTTTTTAAAGCCAGGTACAGTTAACACAAAATGATTATCTATACATACTGCGATCTTGACTTCCGGTTCACTTATTTGCAGGTCCCAAAAGAAGCTTCCACAAATGTTGTGGTGGAAGGAGCGAAGGAGAAACCGAAGAAGAAGAAGATTGGGGGAGCAGCAGCATCAACAGGGGGAGGGAGCGGCGCCGGGGCGGGAGGAGGAGGCGGAGGAGGCCAGGCTCTAGTCCGACAATATTCCAGTTCCAGCACCGACAAGTGCGCCCCCAGGTCGCCGGCCATCGAAAAACTGTAAGCACAACAATCGGGTTACTTGATAAGATGTAAGAAGATACACCTTATCGATCCATTATCGGAAATTTGCATTGAACATTGGCATTGAAATTAAATTTATGAGTAAATGGTTTAGCAAGTATAGTTTACTCTCAAACACAGAAACACATTAAAAAAAATAGCTATGCACCATAAAGAGACCACACAATATACGACAAATGTAATAAGACAAAGGCAAGTTTCTCTTCTGCACCCCCGCCCTCCCTTCATACTTTGATAAACAAAATGTAGGGGTTTTCCAAGATGATAGCAGCTCGTGTCCATTTTGAGCTGTGTTTATTGGAACGATAGGAAAAGTGTCTACTATTGCTATATTTATCAAAGCGTTTTTTATGGGTTTTTTTTCCGAAGGTGTTGGTATTTCCCTTTTAAATCTAAATTTTATTTTGTATGTGTGCTGTCCTCTGCCTGAATTCTAAGTTTGTTTTTTTATAACAGAGGCTAAAGATTGACACCGCGTATACGTGATTATTTGAACCATTCAGTGATATTTTCAATTGTGTAATCCAACACTTGTAGCTTTTACTTTTTTAATGATAAGAGTTCGGAAACAGGAAAATGATTTAATTTGTGCTTCGTTCATGAAGAACAGTGATGTTTCTAAAAATCTGAACAAAACTTAGCAGAGTGTAAGCAAATAGCAATTAAATAACATTTCACCCCCTTTAAATAAGTAAATTCTTTTCACTGCATATTCTGTAGCCATAAATGCTTAGGGTCACATTGAAACACCGATATGCCGAGTTATCACTGTTTTGAACTATTGAATAGTTACGGATGGTGAGCTTAGAATAAAGAGCAAAGTCTTATAAACGGAAAAGCAGCATTTGTGTCAAAATGTATATCAACTTGTTGCGGTTTGATTGCATGGAAACATGAGTTTTTAGAGCCATCAGCATAATGGTATTTTATACATGTGCCTGACGGAAAATAATTTCCTTTTTGGCCCTTTCTTTACGGAGGTATGTTGGATAATAAGTTTAATTTGTTAAGAACCACTTTTCTAAGGAAGGGTTGAAAAAACGTTTCTGCACCACGGTTCTTTTCATGTGCACATAGATCTATATATATAATGTGGTTTAGAGGCTGAGCGAACAGATCCACACAAAATAAGCGAACCGATTCACGTAGTTGCTAGAGGAAAAGAAAGGAACTAGCTAGCTGTAAACTGTGCCATGTCGTGCCTACTCAAACAACCTTTAGGCCCCACTGGGTTTTTAATTTTGAATTAAAGTGCATGAAAGCTTACATGTGAGTCTTATCTGGGAGCTAGAAGTGTGCGATAAAATATTCATATGAAAAAAATATCGTGACAAAGTTTTCAAAGCTCATACACACTAGTGTCAGTCTGCCCTGCCAAAACATTTGATCTTTTAGAGTAATCAGCTGTTTTTGTAATAATTCGTTTTCATTACTTTTATAATAACTGATTTAATATCTACAAGAAATACACTTGTAAATATATTATGTTGTGGCCAAAAAAACTTGTGCTAAAATACTTTAGGTGTGTTATTCTATTAAAACTAAACTTTGAAGACAAGTATATCAGAGCTAGAAAATAATGGAAGGAATTATAGTAAATTGTTACAATTTTTATCTAAAAGCCGCATCGGTTACTAATATCCTCTGGGAGTTTAGGAAGTAAATTTAGCTACCTTACAACAGCTTGGTTAATTACATTTATACTAAATGTGTAAAAGCGCCTCACTTAATCGAGTACATGTACGTACCTAATTATAGGCGATGAAAGATACTGTCAGTATGCATGAGTGATTCATTTGAACTGCTGCTGCTCTGTGCGTACAAAAGGAAAATTGGTTGGTTATGACCTGTCGTGGAACCTATCTAAAGCGCTCAAAGCATTTTGTTAGTCTAAATAGGCGCTGCATGAAAAAGCTATTTGCTTTTACAAAACATGGTGTTATGAGTTGTTCTTGAAATTAAAAATATAAATATAGCAACCTCTTTATAGTGGGTAGATGCGCATAGAATGTAAATAGTACTGTTATTTAAAACACGCTCCTTGCTCCAATGTAAAACCGTCCTAAAGGGATCATGCTTTGGGTGATACTTTTTCCTACCAACTTTCGGTCGTCTAAGAGAAGGGCCTTAGCGTTTACAGAGGACTAAAGCAATTTAGATAATATTTTGTGTAGAGCCTGAGCGGAAATTATTTAAAAGACGAGAACGTCTATTTCATTTAGACCGACAAGGAGAAAAGGCTGACTTCTTTTTTCTTCTCGTTGTTTTGCGAAACATAAAGTGTCAAACAGTAAAAAAATTACGTGTATAACGAGTTTTATAATAAGTTGTACACAGTACTATGAAGGATCTGTACTTATATTTATATTATTTGTCTCGTGACTAGTCCAAATCAGTCGAAATCTCGGAGCTTGCAATTTGACAAAATGTCTTTTTCAAGTATACTTGTCTTTTTTTCCATCTTTTAAACCAAAAGAAATTATAATAGCTTTCCCACAGAATTTCAATAGCTTAATGCAATTTTAACACGTGAAAATCCAGAAAGATGCATTATTCAAATATGAACGCTTTATAATGATGGAAGGTGCAGATTGCAACATTAGACGAAGACTAATTACGGCTGGTTGCGAGACAAATTGTTTAAAATACCACTGTTATGGCGAGTAATTTCTCTCTCTGGACATTCTGGTGATTTCCTGCCCTTACCTTCCCCGCATGATCTCATTCTGTCTATCACCAGGGAAGTGAACACCACTGGGTACAGTTATTTCCTAGAAACGCCCATCTCCACCACCCAAAGACTGTGTGAGGACCGAGTCACCTACCTAAACAAAAGTGAGTTAGATAAGATAAGAATAACGTCTGTTCTTGATTTTTTAGTATCACTGCTTGTGAGCCATTACAATCATGTCATTGTTTTAAGTAGGTGCATTATTTTTTTGCTTTTGTGTTGGTTTTCGGGTTTTCTTTGATAACTTTAGTTTTACGTATTTTAACCTAAATGTATTACCTTTGTTTAGAAGCACATTTTTCAATTACATAAACCAACTAATATTAAATTTCATACATTGTAATAATCATATGTTTCATAAGAAATTAAGTGCAATCTGAGCTTTTTTTCTTTCCTTCATTGATAGTGATTTTGCGATCATGTCACAATAATCGAGGTACATGTAGTTATTATGAGATTCTGCAAGTTTTTTTTCTGAAAGCTGCCATGATATCTTTTACATATGTCACCGTTCTGTTTTAACAGTGATGCAATAAACGTGACTTATTTTCCCCCATAGGTCAGTACTACGGACTCACCCTTGATTTTAGCAATCAGGAAAGATTTATCAAGTGTTCAGTTGTAAAGGTAAGTTTGGTCCTTCTAAAGTTAAGTCTATATGGCCCATGAAGACTTCAATTGAAAAGGATCTAACACAGATATCTAAGTTATAAGTGGAAAAAAGGTACCATGGTTTCATCATGCCTTTCTCGGGATAGTTGGCCCAAGTTAAAAATTCAAAATGGTTTCTGACTCTCTTTACGAAACTTAACTAGTAAGCTAAGTGATTGAACAATGCCCTTGTCAAAGACAAACTTATACCCTAGTAAATTTCAACTAAGATAAGAATAACGTCTGTTCTTGATTTTTTAGTATCACTGCTTGTGAGCAATTACGTACATTCATGTCCTTGTTTTAAGTAGGTGCATTATTTTTTTTTTGCTTTTGTGTTGGTTTTCGGGTTTTCTTTGATTACTTTAGTTTTTATTTTAACCTAAATGTATTACCTTTGCGTAGAAGCACATTTTTCAATTACATAAACCAACATAAACCATAATACCATAAACTTGTTATGAGCTAATTTCACCCTGGTCAATCTCCATCGTTCCTTTTCCTTCTACTAATCTTATTATCGATGTTTTCCACTCTCTTCGTTGTCCAGTCTGTGATCGTGCTGACTTTTAGGGAAGATAAGCCAATAGAGGAGGAGAGAAAAGCCTGGGAGTTCTGGCATGGTCGACAGCACAGCTACAAGCAGAGAATATTGGATATAGGTATGTGTTAGTGTGTCTATAACAGAGCTTCTGTTCTATCTATATTGCTTTGTGTGTGTATATATCTATCTGTCTATCTTCTTTTATGTCTATCTGTCCATTTGTGTGTATATATCTACATTTTACATTTGTATGTATCTTTCTTTTTATCTCATCTATGTATCTATCTATCTATCTATCT
>BMAT01005120.1:13334-31496 GCA_019649035.1 Elysia marginata
TAAAATCGCTCTGTGTAGGCCTATAACCTGAGCAAAAAGGGACAGTCTTCATGTGAACCAAGGACTACCTAAATAAGTTTATTGTGTAGTATAGTCTTTGATTGAACATTTTTTCTGGACATCGCATACTATGCTTTACGTAGACCTAACTCCACACAGAAATATTGTAGATAGATGTTTGATGTCATTTTCACTCGTCCTAGTGAAACTTAGAATTGATTTGAAGATAACACAAAATAGAGTCTGTACTAGGCAGGTTTATCTTGATCAGTCTTGGAAACGCAAAAATCCGCGGACTAGAGAGTCCACAGTGGGGGTTCAGGCTTCGCTTCATATAAAAAAAATGTGTTTACTTGGTGACCTAGATGAGTTGCACTTGCAGTTGCAGTCAGCTCTGCTTTATTAAATCGAGATGTTGCTAAGCTGTCTCAAATATCCCGAGCCTAGATCTATCCTAATTATGACAAAGTTTATAGGCCGTCACACTCGCCCCTTTTACGTACGCAAACACAAGCAAAAAATAGGTTCACGCAGGTGGACAGTACTTAACGAAAAAAATCCATTGAATCTTGTTCTAGAGAGACGTCACTTCATAGTAGATCAACAATAACTGTACAATACGTTGGCCTCCTAAATCATTTTTTCTAGTCAAGTGTCTCAGGAAATCGAAACTAAAACTTAAACCACCAAACTTTCCACCCTCAAGGTACCACTAGCCTTTCATTTCCCTGTCTCTCACCTGCCCCTTCTATAAGTATTCATATACGACTCTCTCTCTCTCTCTCTCTCTCTCTCTCTCTCTCTCTCTCTCTCTGTAGTCAAAACACTTAACTTTTTTTTTTATGTTCCTTTTTTTCTTGGGCAAACTTGTTGTCTACTCTGCGCCTACTTGGGAAGGCTTTTACATAGTCCCAATCCTTTTCTTTCATTTTCTAACTGCTCTCTTTCTCTCCCCGCCTCTCTCTCTCAAAAAGCATGGAGTCCCTCACTGGAATGATAAATTGTCTCCAATTATGCAAACTACATTACATTCACCTAAGTCCAACAGACTTCAGCCAAGGTAACAAAATGAAGCTCCACCTGAAAAATAGGCCTAGAGGCACACCTTCAAAATAGCATAAGATCTTTCTGCTTGCTTCTCAATCCCACCTTGTCTCTAAGCAAAAAAAAGACAGCAGACACCCCAATGTGCTTTTTTAGCTAAAAACACTAAACGCAATTTGTTTACAAAAATAATGCAATGGACTATGGTAGGACTTTTTTCTTTCTTTTTTTTTCTGAGTTGGAGTGTATATAAAAACGTTTTCGTCAAGTGGATTGTAGGTATTCTGCTTTTATCTTCTTCACCCACATATATAAACATCTTTAAATTGCTAATTAGTAATGTGGCATTTATTTCTTTCCTTTGTCTATATAATGTTCTCATAGACTTTATCTTTACAGTATCTTTATTGATACGGTACAGTCAATTGTGTGGTTAGCTTTTAATATAAATTCGCACGTCACAGTTCTGACTATTATTATGGAAGTATGCAGGATTTCTATCTTAAGAAGGCGGTTGTTGCAGGATTTTTCAGATCTGTCAGCTTTTACCCTGCACTAAACTTTAAAATAAAAGCCTATTTCTCCAAACTAAGCCTTTCGACTTACAAATCATTTGAGACATATTGCTCTGAGGAAAAGATATATTTCAACAGTTATGTTCATAATTTTTTTTTAAATAAAGTATGTATATATGATTTCTACTTAATAAGTAAAAAGGTGTAGAGGTATAAAGTAGCACTGCTAAGACCTAATTCCGATCCCAAAAAACAGACACCCAGCTAAGCTCCCCCAAAAGATGGCAGAGCCAAAGCAAAAATTTTAACTTTTCCTATATGAAAGGTAGCACTCATTTTATTGTTCCCAAATGGCAAATCTTCTGTGCTAAGCCATTTTATATGTGAGGAATCGAGGTTTCTTATAAGTTTTAATGGCTTTTTGGGATAAATATTTGTGAATTCTATCGGGAATGAGATGAGCGCAAATTATTGTTCCTTTTGGAAAACTTTTGTTTGAAACCAATTGGATGCAGGCAAGAAAGATAATTTTGCACTTTATCCTCATTTTTGAAACATAATGTCTTTTGGTCTCTTTTTATCTGTTCTGGTGTTAAACATAAACAATTGAGATCTCTACAAACTTTAAAATCCAGATTAATTGGAGAAAAACAGAAATCATTATGCCAAGAGAATCCAATCGTATAAGATGCAAGTTAACGGAAATGCTCCATAAAATAATCCAAAACAGTGTTAATACTATGGTATATTAGAAGTTTCTGGTCAGTTATGGCAACTACAAGCTTTTTCTTATTTAGTAAATCCAGCTGTAGAGTAAGAACTAAGTTTACTTTTAGTTGACAGTTTTAAATTGATATTTAGCCAAAAATCAGCTTCCGTGTTGAAAACCAAACTTTTCTCAAAACAGTGTAGTGCTTGGCTTGGATACATTTCAGATGAAACATTATTTGACTTAATAGATATTCTGACATTTGAGAGAATGCTCATCTTTGGTCTTTTCTGCATTTGAATTTTCTGTGAGAATGCTTGTCTCTGGTTAGTCAGGTGTTAAATAAGATGTAACTTATAAATGCTTATCACTATTAGTGTCAATATTCTAAAAAAATACATGTTTGTGTCCTGCTTATACAATGGTTTTAATTTAATAGAGATGAACATTTACCCATTTGGAAACACTACATTTTGGAAAGTAGTAGGGTTTTTACACACTATTATTCAGCATAGCCCAAGCAGGGCAGTTTTTCCTTACAGAGCATTTAATTCACGAATAAGTGCAATGTTATTTCAAAGTTAAATTTGACCTATTGAATGCATGAATGCAAGACAGGGATTATAGTCTAGCTCTGATTCCCCAAAGCTATTCTTTTCTCTTTTATTATGAGTTATTAGAATGTCTGAGTATTCAATGTTCTAAGGCTGTGTTCATACTAATAATTCTCCTTATAATTGGTATTGTCCATCAAAATGTCTTTTGTCTATTTGTTAGACAGAGACTCTTTGAAACATACATTGTATTTTTCCTTGCATATTTCCCTCTTCTTTTTAGTGGGTGTCGAACAGGAGCCATTCATCACCACGACGTTAGAGTGGCTGAGCATCAGGTTGGTGCCTTGCTTGGTCACACTCAAGAGGTGTGCGGTCTGCAGTGGTCGCCAGGTGGAAATTTCCTTGCAAGTGGCGGCAACGACAATCTCCTTAATATTTGGCGTAGTGACCCAGGGTCCAATCTGACAGGATCAAACAGCCTCTATAGCTTCAACCATCATCAAGCGGCTGTCAAGGTCAAAATTTTTCTGTTGAGCAGTATTTGGTGTCTTGTGTGGGTTTTTTTTTGTATATTTACTTCTTTCATAGACTTAAAAAGAGACTTGGTGTTCTGTGAGAAAGTGCATAACTTTATAATATCATGCAGAAGAATCAACAAGAATACAGACAAACCAGCTTTCAAGTAACTCAATTGGTTTAAACATTATGTCCATTTTTTTAACGACAAAGAAAACTTCTGTAATTTAGCGTTTTGAAAATTCATTTCTTGGGCTGTTGACCTGAAGTTTATTTCTAAAGACTGCTTAAAACCTAAGCCACACAATGTTACACCTGCTGTTGTTTCCTTTCTGGGTAGGCTCTAGCATGGTGTCCTTGGCAACCAAATGTACTGGCCAGTGGGGGAGGTACAGCTGACCGACACATCCGGTTTTGGAACTGCAACAATGGGGTTAGTCTCAGTGCAGTGGACACTCGGTCACAGGTAAGGCAATAGATGTACATGTAACTTTATCATATAAAACATTTCAAACACAAAAGTCATGCAAAGAAATGTATAAGGAGATGAAAAAGTTGGTCTTTTTTTTTTAGGTAATTATCTGTTATAAGGGCTCCTAACAAAGAAAAAGTGGAGCAAATCAAAGTGGGAACAAAAAATTGTTGAAAAATGTATCAATAAAAACCACTTTAGAACTGTTTGAAGGATTAAAATATGGATGTCTTGAGGAACGTTTAGCTTGATCTATAGCCATATATTTTGTTTGGTTTTTTTTTAACTAACCAATTCAAAGTTTAAATTTTCTTTTCAGTTAATTCAAATTCTTCTGCTTAGTTATAACATCATAGTAGCTGCATGTACAAAACAGACGTCCAGGGTCAATTCTAAGTGTGTGTCATCTGTCACTTTTTTTTCAAACTGCAGAACCTGGTGTTACTAGTATGGGTAACATTCTCAGAAAAATTAACATTTGGTTGTTCTCTTTTCATTCTATCTTTATATAACTCATCACCTCTTACAACTTTTTTTCTGAATGGCAATGAGGAACAAATCGATTGTTTTGTTGAATTGATAGGAACTTGAGAAGTTATGATGTAAAGGTCAAATTTGAAGTACAGTCGGGTCCAAACAATTTGAATCATGGCAATTTAAAATATTTTGATTCGAACTTCTTTCAGATTACTTATTTTTAATCCTTCTTTTGTAATGTATACTTTGTTTCTGTGACATTCGGAATATTTGGACTGGACTGTATAATCTCTTAATTTTTTAATTTTTGATGTATGACAAAGGCCCTAAATTTATGAAGACATTGTCTTGCTTTTCCTGATGCTGTAATATGTAAATTTCTTGTGTTTTAGGTTAATTATTCAAAGTTAGATTTATTTCCTATGGCGAATGAATGGATTGCTGCAATGTTCACCATGAGTACCTATTAAATGGGTATGAGATCCAATTCTGTAAACCCATGCAAGATGTTGTTTGCTATCTATAGGATAAATATCTAATTTGAACCAGAATAATTCAATATTTGTTAAATTTGGACTGTTTTCAGATCATCGATTATGTCCTTCCGTAATGTATACGGAAAATTCAATGTTATTATTTTGTTCCTTGATGTTCCCATGATGTTTGAAATATCCCAGACAAACTTTAATCCTCAGAGTTAAAATTGTTAGAATGAAATCAGCTCCCCTTTGATTTCACTCATTTCTAGTTAACTTTCTCAAGTAAAGTGCATTGCTTCAAATTTTTGCTAGATTCTGTCTTTGCGGAGAGTCGTTTTGTTGATGAATGAATCGATGGATTAGGTTGTTTATGCTATTATTTCCTTTTTAGGCCTGTCAGCAGCGTATCTACTTTCTGTGGTTAATGGTGTCTTTTGGTATGCTCACTGATTTTCTGACATCCAATTCAGGTGTGTGCGCTGTTGTGGTCACCAGAGTACAGGGAAATCATCTCAGGGCATGGTTTTACTCACAATCAGCTGACTATCTGGAAGTATCCTGCTATGAGCAAAGTCGCAGAGCTCACAGGTAATACAGAAACCTCTCTTCCCCAGGATAATAGCTTTTCTTGGGGTATTCTGTGAAAATTTTTGTATGAAACTTTATTGTGGAGAAAAGTTACATAACAAGCTTTGTCACCACAGGCTCTGCCATCTAGGCTATAATAGGAGTCGTTATCAAAACAGTATGGGAGCCTTATATACCCTGCCAATATTATTCCCCAAAGAGACTAACAGTTAAAAACAAATTTTATGTTGCAAGGTAAGAGATTGTTAATTCAGACTTTTACCACTGAATAAAAACTGATTCATGTTTATTGGTGAGATAAGTAGATTTTTCAGAGGCCAAGGAACAGTTTTCACATTAAAAAATCAGAAATTTTCTTGACACTGTGCTTCTCGGTGCAATCAAAGGAAATCATTTTCATTCTTATTCAATTCTGCCCCTGACAATCGAAGTGCAATAACTCCCATATGGTTTTCAATGCAGATACTACAGTTAGGCTGGGCAGATTTAATGTACAGCGAAAAACCTCTTGCCCTGATGAATTTTTTTAAAATTTCAATTAAAGGATTCAAAGTGTAGTCTAAGAATCAGGTTTATTTAGCCACTATTTTGCTATGTTACTATTAACAACACTTTCTTTTTCACCCCAATTTTGAAGACACAAAAAATTAAATTCAGATGGCCATAGACAACTCCGTTTGAGTTGTGGGGTGGCAATTCTGTAGTGGTAAATTATAAGCCTGCCATGCTTTAAAGCAGTGTATTTGCATGAAAACAGGAGGAGAAATTTGTATAAGAGCCAATACAGTCCGTTCCGGCTTCAAGAACATTCATGGGGAGTAGCAGGAAGTGTGTTTAATGCCAAAACGTGCTTGAGTGCAACTTAGACAGCAATTTTCGTGAATTTCGGAAGTTATTTCCCTTAAATTATTAATCGTGTTATCACGGCACGGAGCGATACTGTTGGATCACATCTCTCTCTCTCTCTCTCTCTCTCTCTCTCTCTCTCTCTCATTCGCATTGACGACACTAGGCTAAACACTGTGGGTTTTATAGGTAGCATGGCTGTGAGTTCCTTCTTCCGTGGTTTCAAGAGTTATTAGTAGTTTTCATCGTTCATTGTTTTATTCTTTGAGAAGTCACACATTTCCTAAAAAACAGTTTGATAACCTGTACAGCAGAGCGGCTTATCTTTGCCGTTTTCGAGTCCACAGGTTCTACTCAGGTTTTCCACTGCTTTGATTGGCATTTCATCTCTTGTTCATACTGATCGAGCCATGTTTCATCAACTGTCACTATTCGTATCAAAAAAATTATTCTTCTAGCATAATCCATAAGAATTTTGCATCAGCGTTTTCTCTCTGCTTTCATTTCTTCTTTCAGAAGACATGGCACCCTCTCAGCGGATACTCTTGTCATTCACAATTGTTCATACAAAATGGTCCTGACCTTTCCATACGAAAGAGAAGTTTCATTTACAATATCCCGTAGTGCCATTCGTCAGTCTGATAGAATTAGTTCTTCAATTCTGACCACATTGGTTTCAGTGACCACATTTTGAGGGCAACTAGAACCTTACTCACCTGCCACATCAAGATGTCCACATTTGAGTCTTCTTCCCCAAAATTTCACTGCTCTATGTGATGGACATGTTGTACCATATTCTTCTTACAGTTGATTGTTTATTTTAAAATTAAGGCAGCGGTTTCCTTTTTACATACAGATGACTAAGCAAAATCTTTATTGAAGCTGTGAACATTGCCACAAAAAAGGTTGTATTTTGCTATCAAAATGGCTGACAATCCCAGGAGTTAGAGTATAACTCTTTTGTGCTCAGGATCAATTTAGATATGCATGAATTAGGGTTACATTGATTCATTTAACAGAAGAGTTTTACTAGAACTTCCCGGAGCGTTCAGCATTTTGATAGCGAGATGCTATATTTACGTAATTTGCACAGTCTTGGTTGATGCCATTGTGATAACAAAATGGCTCCCTTTTTCAAGTTTTGTTTCGAAAGGGGATTTCATAGTTAGTTTCCTTTGGCGTACTGTTGCGCAAAAACTGGGCAGCAGAATTTCCCTTTTTTTATATCATCTTTTAAGAAAATTGTTATGGCTTCCTGAAAATTTCATGAAAATTAAACGATTCCTTTATAGTTAGCTCAACTACTTAGTTATCATCTCTGACACAACAAAGTGTTTCATGTCTCGACTGACTGAGAGACCTACATGTTTTCAACAATTTTCTGTCTTATGTAATATAACGTCAAGACAAAAAATGTACAATGAACCTTGTATCCAACAACTTTGGACTTAACAAACCCTTGTATTTAAAGAACTGAAATAAAGTCCCAATTTTTCTGTTCCTTAACCTTAATCAATTTACTTTTTATAGAACAAACTTTTTGTGCACCCACCTCATTTTGATTTTCAACAAACAGCAATTGAAAGTGAATTTAATTGTGGGTCTTCTCTCAGCCTATTTTTCTGATACTAGTATGTTAGTCACTTTATCAGTAATACAGTGATCAGTTAGAAAAAGCCTATCCTTAAAAAACCTTGAATTGCAGCCTAGTGATGTTTGTTTAATAGTCCATATGTTATCTCTATATAAAAGTTACAAGGTTGATAGTGAATAACTTTATCAATTCGCTCGTTTTTCGGCTACTTCAAAGCAAAGTAATTTTACCAAGAAGTTCGTTAGATCCCACACCACCTGTGCAACAAAGGCCCACATATTTTAGAACTTTTGAAATGAACAAACATTCATATGAGGTTGCTTGCCTTGGGATGCTAAATGACATTTTATGTGTGGGTAAAGCAGTTATACATGATGCAAAAGTATTACTTTTGAAACAGCTCTGTTCTAATGGGCTGTTATTATTTTTAATGTAGGTCACACAGCACGAGTACTGCACATGTGCCTGTCACCAGACGGATCAACAGTTGTGTCAGCGGGGGCAGACGAAACTCTCCGGCTCTGGAAATGTTTTGCTGTTGACGAGGAAGCAAAAAAGATGAAAGCAAAGGCAACTCAGAAAGAGGACAGGTCTGCATTACGTCTTCACATGAGATAACCATAAGCTTTATATATATGCACAGTGGTGGAGTTTTAAATTTATTGTGTCGGACAATATTCTAAGCATTGTTCATCTGTGATTTTCTAACATAGAGAACCTTTTCTTTGCATTGTGTACTCCTTGTGATTCTAATGTTTAATGTTAGAAGATGAAAATGGCAGCACGTATGTTTGAGAAAATAAGAATGACAAGACTAAGATTGGTCTTTTGTGAATAACAGAAATGAAAATAGGTGTATTCATTACACATATAAAAATTAATGAGTTTTGTTTTACTACAGTTTTGATACTCCAAGTTACAGCAATTTGTACATGGTTTGGTGGGATTTTTTACTACAATTTTTTTGTTTCCTTCACTATATACTTATGTGTTGTTTTAGTTTAAAGTTATATGTCTCAAGAATGAACCTCTCCTCGTGATTGTTTTTAGATTTTATATTTCTTGATTTTTATATGTAATAGTAGCCAGCAAAAGCATAGAACATAGGTCTAAATCACTTCAATGAAAAGTTTGTTTTTTGATGTCCTGAAAATATTGGCAAGTTGGCATGAAGCCAGGGTTTCGGGGTAAAATGAGATATACAGTATTTTTACATTGTTGCAAACTTATCCAGTAAAGTGTATGTTCAAAGTGGTAGTTTTCTTGTTGTGAAAGTTGTTCTTGTACTCAGCTTTGGGTTGTTCTAAAAAGTCTTTTCTTTTTCCTGGTAATGAAAAGCAATGACAACTTCTTAAATGGAAACCTCTCATGTTGCCTTGAAACCCTTCAAATAGAGTTACTTGTTGGAGGAAGTCTCTGTGGGGATACAAGGTTTGGAGAAAAGCAATCTTGTTGATGTTTGGAAACCTCCTTCTGCTTCTTTTTCATAGAAAAATTGGGCTCTTTGAAAATACCCAAAATTTAAAATGACGCAATATGAGCGTGGTCTTTAAAGGCCACCACACATTTTTGTGAGAGTTAAGGTAACAAGCAAGGGAATGCTCAAAAAGGTACCATCCGATTATTGTTTAACAGTTAGGAAAAAAGTACTTGAATTTTCAAATGTTGGTGAACTTAATAAAAGTTCTTTTAATTTCTTAGCTTTTTCCGTGGACAATATAGAACTTTGATTTGGTTATTAAAAATCTTCAGTTCAGATTTTACCAACAAAGTAACACAGATCTTTCCACATTTCATAATCTTATGTCATATTGCATTTTTAGGAAGAAGAGAACTCAACTGTGTGTAGATAGCTAGAATATCAGTTCTGTGCAATAATTTTCCTTGTTTTATTGTGTCTTGCTCAAAAGCATTGCTTTAGGTGCAAGGTAAAGGCCATTTGTGGTTTGATTTTAAAATTTTACATTAATTCTGCGTATCCATTTTGTAAATTTATATATATTGAAATTTTAATGAATTAAAAAAAAAAGAAAAAATATCTAGCGTTCTCTTGTGTTCTACATTTCATTCTGGATATTTTGAATCCCACATGAACAAAATTTAATTTTGAACTATCCAAGATTTGAATTGAAACGTAGAAAAACAAGCACAGAAAAATGCTCTTTGAAGTTAAGAACAGCTGAATAAATCTGTAAAATGATGGTTACAAAAATTAGCAAAAGGCGAAAAGTATTTTCACAATATACCATGCAAATACCACAGAACAGGTATTTTCATGATATATTCTCTCCTCCTAGATGATTTAAAAGCCAATACAACAAAATAAGGTCTGAAAATAGATTTCTTTGCTAGAGTACTGCCTTCTGTGTCATATCAGCACTTTTGGGCAGCCTTCTGTAACTACGTACAGGTACATGTACTAGTCTAGATAGCAGCTGGCCAGAGGTGGAACTCTCCTTGCTATGTGTTACTAAAGTGTTACTATAGTATAGAGGGGTGACGAGTTGCATCAGTCACTGGATGAAATTTAGAGCCTATCCTTAACAATGTAGAATAGACTTCCTTATTTTATGCTGCTTGTAGATTGTTGGTTTTTTTTTTTTTAATTTTTGTAAACTAGAGACAGAATCTCAAGTTTGAATTCAAATAAGTACATGAAGGTAGAAGGTTTTTTTTTAACATTTTGGCGTGTTTTTGAATAAGAAAAAGATTAAGATTTGCACAGGTGGTAGATCTAATTTCACATTGGGAGTTAAAGCTTAGTTCAAGGTCAGTGCAAATGGCGGATGTGAAGTGAAACGTTGTTGTTATGTCCCCTAAGTTTCCCTGACATGCTTAAACTTTCTGAATCTAAGTGGAACTGGTCACAAACAACTTTTTACGTGATCAAGAGCCTACAACAGCTAAACATAACAGTTACATTAGAGAAACAACCAGCCCCCGCCCCCTCCCTTTTTTTTCGTGTCTCTCTCTTTAACACTAGGCTATGTTGCCCATCCCATTTGAATTCCAATGCAGTTCCATCTTTGGACATGTCTTAAGGTGATCAGGTCTGACAGGCAAGAGTACACACAATTTTACCAAGAGCATTGATACTCACTTGTGAGCTAACTGGGCTTTGATGCTCAGTTATGAACTGTTAGGGAGAGATTACCCATTGAATAAAGAACCATCCCTCTTATGGCTTTGTCTGTAGGCTTACGCTCAGTATGTTCTTGCAACCACAAGATCGTGACTTAGGTGTAATAATGTAGATCTTAGGAAACTGTTTTGGACTTTGTTGAGGTCAAAATAATGCTAACAAGGATAAAGTGTTTGGGTTTACCATTTATAGGCAGCGGCTGGGAAACAATTTTAGTTTGACAGAAGTAAAAATGTAAGACAAAGAAGAACTTAGCATCTATGGGCGATTTGTTTTTGGTTAAATCACTTTCGGTTTAGACAGGCTCTACTGAAATATTCATAGTAGACTGTTGTACAGTAGTTTACTGTTTCTATTTAGAATTATTCATCAATTAATTTTTTTATTTTCATAGTTTATGCAGAGATCTCTTCATAAGGTTTGATGAATTCCACAAAAAAAATTGGGGGGGGGGGGTTGTAAATAACCACTCAACACTAAAGAAAGTTGACGTTACAAAACTTTTTACATAGAAATCTCAATGTTTTCTAGCCTTGTTGTGACACAGTGTTTTATTGATCAAACAAAACATGGCAGGGTGTAACACACACTCCTTAAAAAATGTATGCCATTTTTCAATATACATTACATTTACAAGCAAAGCAATGCAATTAGTAAAAGTCAAACCACAAATGAAGACAATGAGAATAAATTTCCATCGCACGTAACTTTGTTTGACAAGAAGTTCATTTTCAGTTATTTAATTTTTAGGTTTTCTATTTTCTTTTTCTTAGTTTGAATGCATTTCTAACTGTAAGTATAAATTCAAAGTAAAAGTGTTGGTTATTTGAACTAAATGTTTTTACATATCGTTTTAAGCAAGTTTCAAGCTAGCCCCACCAAACTTTTTTAAAATTTTAAAGGTTTTTTTGCTGCTGTATTGAATTTTAAATCTGGTCAATTAGTAGATCCATAATATTAATAATTCAACATGAAGCAATTCACCTTGGTTGGTGATGTTGTAGGCTTGAGGTAGAATTTCTTTACTGAGGCAAACAAAACAAATACATGTTAAAAAAGTCTTAAAAGATCTTTGTTTACAATCATGTACATGTAGGTTGTCAATAACAACCCATGGGCAAATTTATACAGTACTTTTAAATTTTTTTTTTATAACGTGCACAGCTCAGTTCAGATATTTTGAACCCTGTAGTAACAAAAAAACATCCAATCATCTATGTATGTGAGAGAAAAAAAGAAAATTTGGTAATCTGAGAATAATATGGATTAAGCAAATGTTTGAATTACCCAGGTTTGAAATATATGGACTTAACTGTATCTGTCATTAGGAAATGAGGGTGGTGCGTATTATCCTGATACAATGCACCTTAAGGAAGACAAGGTTCTACATGTATAGGCATAGATTTGAGAAAATCCACTTCAAAGTTGAGCACCGCATAATTCTGCCACTAAGTAAAACCACCTATAGAAAGGTAGGATTGCTGAATCTGTAACACAACATAGATAACTGTTGTAGAAGTAGTATGATGTGTCATTCAGTTTTGCCAAAAAAAAGGGAAATCGAACCTTGGCATTCTCAGGGCATGACATTTCTGTACAGAAACTTGGAAATTAGGATTGCCTTAATTTAACCAGGTACAGAAATTAGAATGTATGCAAGTACTTATGTATCTTCAGCTTTTGTTAAGAACAAACACTGTCAAAATAAAAACAGCTATGGGGATGATTTTGCCAAATTTATACATGTACATAAAACAAGGATGAAAGAAGGAACTTGAGTTAAAATATAATAGACTTGATGCTTTGTTACTGTGACTAAAAATCAGCAAATTGAAACATTGGTGAGGTATATATTACAGCGCTAAAAGTACAAACAAAATAAAGAAGAGAAAAATTTCATGGTACTTTTAGAGCTCTAATATAAGACTTACCAATTATTTAATTTGTTAATCCATGCGATTCTACTGCGACTCTTGTTTAGTTTGAGTAAAAATTAGTACAGTGAAACCTCGTCATACGGCCCCCCGCTTTACCGCCATTCCCGCATACCGCCTGCTTTTGGCTACAGTACCGTTTGGCTGCTATATAAATTAGTAAAATAACTCTTTGTACCGCCATCCGCCAGTCCCTACCGCCGTACATAATATCAGTAAACACAATAAAAAATGTCCGCTATACCGCCAGCGTAAAACCACAAAGCCTAGCCGCCGCACTAACCTACTCTCTGTCTGCCCCTCCCTCATCACTTTCCACACACACGCACACAAGAGGCGCGGCGCCGATGGTTGCGTGGACAGACAAGAGCCAGCGAGCTTGTGTGAAAGACAAAGAGAGAGAGGGGGGGATGGGGTAGGGACAGGGAGAAGGTGAGAAAGGGGATAGGTCTACTCTAGGCATGTGATGCTTGACAATAGTCGTCATGTTGTTGAAATTTTTTGCCTCCCTTGTTTTGCTCGCTGTACCGCCACTCTCTTTATAATGCCCACTTTATGGTGGCACTGTTATTGGCGGTATAACGAGGTTTTACTGTACGTCTACATTTTCACTGTTACGGCTCCTAAGAGATTACGTTTCTGTTTCAGCTAGTGCAATGATTTGAACAGGCTCTCTTCAAATAGAAACAGACATGTGGAAGATTATGCCCAATGTACATACTATAACAAAAAAAAATAGCTTTTAAAAAATATTGTAAGTTTAGAAAGAAAACATGTTTCTTGAAAGAACCAATGCCTTTAAATTTTTTTTTTTTTTTAATTCCCTTCTAATAGTACCATTTAGAAAACAACAATCAGTGGAATAATTTTGTCAAAATTATGATGATTAAAATGTCAAGCAACATTTAAATGTTAGAAAGTTCAGAAATAAGGTGTTTATTTTGAGAATTTTAAAAATTATAGGATGTGTTCCTGTAACTGATAATTAAAAATAAAATGGCAAAAACAAAAAAAGAAAGAAATGTATGCATTGTATAACAATTTGACAAAAATGAAAACTGAAAATATGGCCCTCAAAGTTTTAAACCTTGTACTGTAGCTTGTAAACATGTAAGTCATCAATAGATGTTTTATCATTGGGTGGCTATACACACATGACTAGTCAGTGGCGTTTATGAGGTTTAAAAGTACATCATATTAATACATGTAGTTTTGCGCATTGTATTACATTATTTAAAACAAATTTACTTCAAATTTACAATGATTTCAAAATCACGTTTTTGACACCCAACTTGTTAGGACTCCACAAGCTGGGTGTGAAACAAATGTTTCAAGTTAAAGGACTCTCTTATGGTACACATGCAAAAACAAAAAACTAGTCTAGTCACCTTTCAGCCTTAATCAGTTAAAGCAGGTGAGATGCTTAGCCCTCATATTAACTGAGCTCATTCTGCTCCAAAATTTTAGACTGTTTCCCACTGAACTCGTATCATGGATAAATGTGTTGTCTCAAATTTTAAGTAAGACACGAGGGGTCTCCAAATACATGTAAGTCTCAATCAAGTTCTTTTTTTCCACGGCCTCTTTTGAAAATTTTATGAGCACTTAGTGTTAGATCTCAGTTTCCATTTCAATTTGCTCAAGTACGTTATTACAATGGTCAGTGTTGAGCTCTTGCTTTATCAATGTTAGTTATAACCCTACCTTATGGGTAGAAGTTTCTGGAATGAGACGTAATGATATGATTTATGATCCCTTTAATTTCTAACGGTGCAATGTTATGAACAATACAAAGAAACGGGCCTGAGATGTCTATTTAGATGGGAGGAATGGAGAAAATTAGTCATCGCCATAGCACGTTTACATGTCTCTAGCGGTAGGGTCAAAATCATGCATTATGAAGGCTACATACTATAAGACGACACAAAGCCATATTTATAACCAAAACTTAGCGCAGTATGAGTCCATGGACATAAAATATTATAAATCACATCATTGATTTGATCCTGCCTTTTGGTTTAAATACCACAATGTCAGACACACATAAACTTGAAATTGAAAGTCATATTACAATACAGGTATTCCTAGCACGCACGTCGTCATAATCGGCTATAGACTTTTTTCGCTAAAGTTTTTTTTAAGAAACAAAGGTATCTCTTACTCGAGATGTTTATAAATTTGTTCTCAGATGTTTATGATTAAGTGTCTTTTCTAAAACTTCACCATAATACTGTAGGACAGTAATTATAGGGAGATGGAGAGTTGCATTACAAATACATAACTACGTGTATCTAGCTCTAAATGTACTGCTGTCGGTTTCTATGTTCAGTTTAAAGAATTAGCAAATTAACCAGATTGAGATAATGGAATGGAGGTAGACAAAGCACCACATAAGGGCATAATTAAAATGTGGAACAAAGGAAACAGACGGCATGGCAGACAATAACTTAAAGGGGAGAGTTTGGCTTTCTCAGTCTCAACTCCCAACGGCCAATTAGAAATCACAAACAACACTAACAAAAAAAAACACACTTTTATGTACAATACATGCATCCCTCCTGGTTTATCATGTAATCTCAAGAGGTTTTGAACTTATGAAGTATACAATGATATTCATTTTAAGCAGGGAGATCAAATCTCATAATGTACTACAACGCCAAAGTTAACAATGATAGAAAAAAAATCTGCACGAGATCACACCCCAGTGGGAGTTCCTAACATGAGACTCTCGGTTTTTTGGGTTTGTTTTTTTTTTTTGTTTTTTTTTTTTGTTGCTTTCTTTTTACCGTGATGCGGTCCCCTTAGCAACGTGCTGTAAATGGAACAGTTAACTATAATTATACAGCGATGGGTTGTGAACTGATAGTGCTTCTTGTTTTATTTTTACTGCGATGTAAAATATCATTGAATTATTGACATAGTGCTGTATTGTTTCGCTTTTGTGGCGTCACAGAGACTTAGGGAATCACGAAATTCAGATAGTCTGCTGTGCATCATTCTGACTCTTTGTCACAGTCTCATTAGAAACGCAGGGATGCCATTTCTAAGTTATTTTCCGTTTTTTTAAGCCTAAGAAACTGATTGAATTCGCAAATTTCAACAATATATGTACCAGAAACAATGAAAATTCAGGGCCCGCAAATAAGACATTCTGTATACATGTAAGCTTATATACATGTAACTTGTAAGTTTATTTATGCGACAGCTTAGCTCCAGGATTTCCAGTTATTTTCACAAAATTTGAGTGGCATCCATGCAAACGCCATGACTGTGCAGTGCAGTCACTATTGTCACCATGGATCGTTTACAAGCATTATGTCGATTCTGAGAAAAAGCTTTTTTGTCTTTTCCCTCACCAATACTGAAGACCACTTATTTAATCGAGAAAAATCTCATTATGGACCTTTGAATCATTAGGTATGTGCTTATAATAGCTTAACATTACTGTTTTACTGTGACTAAGTTTTTTAAAATGCGTTTTTGATGACTCAAACAATATTATTAGCTGTTCTCAAGCACTTAGAGAGGTGAGATGCCCTGTACGTGTATTACAGGGTTAGAAAGTAAATTCTAACACTTTTCATCAACTTTTGTAGTTTAAAGTTGTTCAGTTCTTACTTTAGGTTATGAACAGTCAAAGTCTATGAATATTAATAATTTTAACTTCTTCTAAATCGATGTTATGACAAATTTCAATCTAATTCACCCCCTGTGGTTTACCGTTTAGATTGTCGGTGAAAACATTGTACGCATTTAAAACACATTTGAAACACTGTACCGGATGGTATTTTGAATAACCGGCCTCTCTGAAGAACACACAGAATCTAACCAGTTAAACTTAAAGATTCAGGACTTCGCCCTTCAGTTTCGTCAAATGCATGACTTATTACAAGTACGTAAGGTTCGATCACCTGTGGAATTACAATACATGTATGTTCAATGCATTCAGCGTTTCGTTTTACTATTAGTCAGCTGAACCGTATCCTATGTTAGTTATCACAGAATGGTCTGTCCACTGCTTAGACTGCTTTGTCTCATAAGCCTGTTGACCTGTCGTCGGACCTGGCAGTAGCAGATAGAGAGAAGTAGAACCAGACCAGACAGTCCCACACACGCTGTGATTAGCACCCAGTGTCCGGAGATGTACGGTTGCGGGTGCTGAGGATTCCCGGATCCACACACTGGTGGAACGACTCGAGTGACATGGTCGCCTGATGATGAGCCCCTGATTAGGATATCAGAGTGATCGCCCCTGTGTGAGAGAGCAGGATGCAAGGGTCGGAGGTCGAGCAGATGAATTTCTTGGCGGAGTTGGTCTAAGTATAGTTTAGGAACTTTGGAGTTCCAAAATTCCATCTTATCTGCCTTGAAAGCTTGCCCAACCCTCAAGACGCTGCGCCCGTGTATTGAGGTCATTTGTGTGTACGTAGGGTTTTCCTTGGTGAATTCGGGCATCTGAAAGTCCTCCTTTGGGGCTAGGCTTGGTATCCTGGCAAAAAAAAACAGAAAAAGGTGATTTTAAAAAAAGGAGTTTCAGGCTTTCTTAACATCTGAAAATAAAACACATAAGTGTGTGTATCCACATCATATAGATCAGGGTGTACTTATTCCAGTAGAAATGCGGTCACTTCATGGCCAATTATAAAAAAGTGGCAGTGTACTAGAATAGGAATATTTTGACAACATACATGTATTCAATAATACTAGTCCCCTATGAAATTAGGAAAATAAAGCTTATAATCAAAGAAAAGAATAAAAAACGCGGTTCTAAGTGATTTGGATTCAGATGCATGCGTCTCATCTTGTGCAACAAATGTGGGTAATCTATAAAAGCAAAAAACTCTGAGGGATTATATCATCTTGTCACATTTCTTTTAGAAAAAAAATTTTTTTTTTTCAATTTGTTTATTTCGTTTTTCATAACAAAAATATAAAATGTCAGAACGTGTACATATACATTTATATAATCACATCAAAAGGTACAGATCGAAATAAGTAAAAGTAATAAATGCATAAATAATATATATAGCAAAACTTGACATTGTAAATAGCAAGTAGAAACTTCGACTTTTTGGACATTGTCATTTTGATATTTGGTGCTTAGCTTAGTCGTGGTATTTCAATTAATAGTATAATGTGTATAA
The DNA here is from genome assembly GCA_019649035.1 of Elysia marginata. Lineage (NCBI taxonomy): Eukaryota > Metazoa > Mollusca > Gastropoda > Plakobranchidae > Elysia > Elysia marginata. The sequence goes on from BMAT01005120.1 coordinate 31,352, forward strand.
CTACATGTATTATTTTGTATATATGGTCACAACATCACTACAGCGTTATAGAATAATAATTGTGCTAGTAGTTGTTATTAGTAGTAGTGGGAGTAGGAGTAGAAGTGGTACCTGTAGTAATAGTAGTAGTAGTAGTGGGAGTAGG
>BMAT01005123.1:12412-24853 GCA_019649035.1 Elysia marginata
TTCTTCTTCTCTTCAGTACGGTTAAAATGTTTTTTTTTCTTTACTATATGATCTATACTCAAGTTTAATATATACTGACCTGACTATCGGTTAAGCGAAACCTGGCTGAAACAAATTTTTATTATAATTGTTTTGTTAGAGTATTTGTGAAATTTACGTAAGGTTATGTAAGCATTATCAGTCTTGATTTAAGTAAGGCAATACATTCTTCAAAATTGTTGACGAAAAACAGAACGAAGAATGAGCTATGGCTCTTCTGTATTGAAATGATTATAAATGAACCTTCCATTGTCAAAATGAAGTGGTATTTGATAAAGAACACTCAAGAGCATGGAGAACACACCAGGGTAAGAAAAGAATGTCTGGGATTTGCCTAAACATGAAAATCATAGTAGAGAGAAAAACTAATGTCACGACATTCCGTAAAACCTGTTAGAGAGAAAGAAATGAATTGAATAAAAAAAAACATTAGATACATTTATTTCTTTTCATTATTCAAGAAAACGGTTCAATGCTCTGGATCCTTTTTAATAAATTTTGTTATTGAAAACAATTTTTAAGAACTAACTCAGCACTGTCTTACCTTTTCTACGTTCCTATTGAAGGCCAAGAGAAACAAAGGCTGTTGAAATATTGTCAGGAAATTTGAATCAGGATGTATCTATTCATCTTCCTCGCAAACCCCAGGGGGCAGGAAGCTTCCATCTACTATCTTGAGATGAAAGTCCTGGTGGATAATAATACTAATAATAAATAATCTGAGCTTGGAAATGTCGGTGAAATAATCAATGTCCTCTTTCTATTTTCTCTTTGTTCTTTCAATCGCTATTCTTCATCTACCCTCCTTATATTATCTTTCTTTTCTTTTCTCTTTTTCTGAGGTTTTTATAGCTGTGGCCTGAGTCTAATCTGGACAAATAATTAATTAGAACTTCAGCGTTTGCCAACAGCTTGAATCAGCGCAATATAAAAATCGTATTGGAACAAGATAGTCGGCCTTTGGTCTGGTAAACTTGCAAATATAATTTACAACGCATGTTCTCAACTAACGATACAAGTCGAAGTTGAATGATTCCTATGAAAGAATAAAAAGTTTTTACTAAAGGAATAAAGAAATCTTCTGGAATCGATCAAGCACCAAGTGTTTGTTTTAATTTGACATCGTCTAGTAGTTGTACTGGCCTTTGTTGTCACAGCGCCTTTAATCTATAAACTTTTAAGTCTGTCAAAATTGACAGAAATGCGGTTTGAGGTATTTGTGTATTTTTCTGGTGAAAGTTTCTTTTCCAGTACACCTTGACGATCTGTTCTTTGCCCACGGCACACGTGCGATTAATTGCTGTAATTTTTATGAGCACAAATTATAAAATTCGAACGGCGATGATACTATAAAACTGCCAAACGTCATGGAAACGCGAGAGGGACATCGGTTTTTTTTTTAAGCATAAAAACCATAAACTACCTCAAGTTTTACGACAAAAATATAAAAACCATAAATTAATGCTTTAAACTTTATGATCAGTAAATTTTAAAACCATAAAATAATGCTTTAATTTGCACCGTCAATATACATTGATTGATGGCTTTATCGAACCGGCTCTGTAGCCTAGCGTAAGACACTCGCTCAGAGATCAGGAGGTGTTAGTTCGATTCCCGGCCGAGTCAAACCAATGACTTTAAAATTGGTATTAGTAGCTGATCCGCCTGGTGTCTGGCATTATGGATTTAGTGCTAAGTCTGGTCGTCCCGGTGTGAGAATAATGTGACTGGGCGTGGTGTATGCAAGCGCTCCTTACATCACAGTGTGGACGCACGCTTTCAATTGTCCCAAGCGCCGTCTTTGATATAACCTTGTAGTTGAAAAGAGACGTTAAAATTCAAACAAACAACCAACCAAAGACCGAGTAGGTACCACTACACCACGGTGCCACGTAGTCAAAAACCAATATTGATATACGAAATATGACGAGAAGAAAGAGAGCACAAGTTATTTGGTAAGAAATAAGAAATTGAACAAAGATCAAGAAGAAGAAAATAATTTTGTGGATCAAAAGGAGGTCAAAAGGTCACTGGACCAGGCGCAAGTCAACTCGGAATTCAAGCTATGATGTCGGTCCGAGGCCTGGGCTCAACTGGAACTCGTGACGTCCGCTTTATGACAGACAGGTCAGGTCTCTAGCGGCAGATAACAGAGAGAAATGATTTCAGCTGGAATAATGAATTATTGATCGTTACAAAGCATTGTTCAGTGCAACCCTGATCTATGTAACTATTTTCTTATCACCATCTTCTTCTCCCAAAACATGAATATCGTATCACTATTATGACCCATTAAAGTATTTGAGAAGCGCCTAGAAGTTTCATTGATTTAAGTTCTTTCTTCGGTATAATAAGTCTATCGAAAAAAAAACCAATGAATTACCACATGGACTACTTCTATTTGGGATGCAGTATCTGAAGTGATTGTTGTACGCTTAACTCGTGTGCTGCTAATTAAACTTTCGATAATTCCGAGAATGCTTTTGTGTGGAGGTTGCAATAGCAAACAATAACGCATCAGCCGAAAAAAAGAAAAGAAAAAGATGGAACATGAGAGTTTTAATTCTAAAAACGGCTCGAGTTCCTGGTGTTTTTATTATTTGTTTAAATTAAAACTTAGACGTAATTTGCAGTAGTAGAACTGCTTGAAGCAAAGTCTAAAGCCAAGTATCATCATTGTAAAATCTTCCCAAAGTAAAATAACACGGCTTTTAATGTGGCGGCCTAAGCGACAGTCCATCATGCCTCTAGGAAATGACATCGTGCTGGGAATTATTCATGGAATAACTGATTTTTCTGTGAACATGGATATAGCTTGGACTTAGAAAGATTGATTGTGTCCTCTTTCGTCTCCTGCGAGCCAGAGAGGTAAATAATGAGACCGCATAATTATGTTTTTGTAGTCCTAAATGTCACTGGCTGTGTCTTTACAACCTCAGCATCTACCGGGAGAGATATTTGAAATGAGGTTTGGAGTTGCCGTTCTTTGTAGCAAGCCTGCTGAGGCGGAAGCAATTTTTTGTATTTACTATTGTTGTCACCTTTATGCTACTGAGTACTGAGAACGTGGAGTTTTGCTTTGGTATTTTATCATGTTCAACGATTAAAAACCAACTTACTCTTATACGTCAAATCCCCGATCAATTTGTATAAAACTTTTTAGTTATACATTTTTAAAGTCTGTATTTTCTGTTGGTGTTCTCTAAATTCCTTGTTTCCTATGTTCCCTTGCAAACGCTCAGTGTCTACAGGAAAGTAGTGTGGAGAAGAATACCGAGGCCTCGTCGGTGACAGATAGCAGTTATTCAAAACAAGCCGACCCAATTTAATCAGTTTGCAAGGTTTCCCACAAACACATTATTTTGGCAAATTAAAATACAAAATGCCCTCTAGTTTAATCATTTCATCTATGAGATACATCTCAATATGAGTTGTCTCCTAGGTGTTTTGTCTATAAAAAACGAATCACAACAACGGCTATTTTTGTGGCATTTCAAGTGACAGATCTATAATCCGTGTTAAAAAGTTTTAGTTTTATCGTTGTTGGTATTTCGTATGCAAGCTTCAACTTCAAGCGATTTCTCCTAATGATATTTTTTTCAGCGTTGCAATTGCAGTATTTAGCATTTCTTTTCTAATTTTCTTTTATCACTTTTATTTTCATAGATCATGCTGTTGTGTTGAACATAAAAACGTGTGTTAATATGTTATGGAAAATTCCAAAAATATGAACGTGTGTTAACATTATATGGTAAACCCTGAACACAATGCTTGTTTAATGAGCAGTTTATAAAACTTAAGAAATATTTGTTATCACAACAAAATGAACAAAGGCATAGAGAGGAGAAATGCTACAAACATTTCAGGACCGCTGAAAAAGATCATGTTACTTAGACAAATTGAACAACTTTAATTTGTAAAACTTGAAAACATTGCATTATGATACAAAAACATTGGTGGTAATTAAAACTTCTGGCTTTTGTTGTTTTTTTTCACTTGACATGCTTTTTAGTGATTAAATTATATGTCAAAGTAAGAGGGAGAAAACGGTGAACTCGTTTCGTCAATGTTAGTGTGGAACACGCGCTTGTAGACATAAACAATAACTCTTGTTTTTTTTCCGCTAGTCTCTCTCCTGGCAGCCTGATAACAATACGATGGATGCACATTACTTGTTTTTCTTGAAGAGTTGCACAATAACACAACATTCCGCCCTAAACCGAAAACAAATACGTAAAATGTATTATTACTTGAGGACTTTTGAGGGTTTGTGTCACCCTACAGCCAAAACTACTGAAGCTATCGGCCTCAATTTTGGCCTGAAACTGGCAATTGATGCTAGAGAGATGAATTTTATCACAAGAAGCTGTTTGATTGAAGCATGTGTTTTTTTTTAATAAAATAAAATATTTAATTGTTCTTTATTACTTTTTTTTATACCATTTGTTTCTATTTAATTCACAACTCTCAGTTTTTCTGACTTACTTGACTTTGGGCCTTTCGCATCTCAGTGCTCCGACTGGGACGCCTCGGCTGCTTCTCGAATCCTCGTTGTAAGCTTGGTCCACTCGTCTCTCTGCTGTGCAAGAGATCTCAGGTGCTCTAGATCGTGGCTGCTTTTCAGTTGCAAGTTGCTGTTTATGATTCGGGAAAGATCTCGGTTGAGGACGACAGGGAGTGTTGTTAGTGGACGTCCTTTGAATTTGCTGCCTTCTGTCACGAAATATCCGCTCATTGATTGATTAGCGGGAATTTGGCTGTCTCGTCTCAATATATGACCGAAAAGGCGCCAACGACTTTCAAGAATAAATATTGAGAGAGGGCGTTCATTGCACTTATTATACAGAGATGAATTTGTTATTTTCACGGGGTACTTGATGTTGAGTACTTTCTTTAGTTGTTTTCTATGGAACGCGTTAAGTCTTTCTTCTTGTGATTGTGTAGGTGCCCATGTTCCGCAGTTATAGGTAAGAACTGACTTCACCAGTGCTTTATAGAGTTTGAGTTTTGTATTTTTTGTGATTTTGTCTCCTTTTAACCAGAGGTTTTTCAGTTTTACTAGAGCTGCTGAGGAGAGTTGTTTGCGTCTTTCTATATCCTCTTGGTCTCCTATCAGGGTGCCGACCTTTTTGGTGGTTTGCCAGTTTGTCTCCCCTCTTGAAAGATTTGTAAATTCTGTCCTGTCAACGTTCACTTGCAGATTGTATTTTTCTAAAACTTTACCTACTTCTTCTATGTCTATGTCCTGAAAAGCAACGAAGTCGATGTCGTCTGCGTACTCTATCTCTCTTGGCAACACTTTTTCAAGTGGAGTCGAAGGTTTGGGCAGGACTGGTCTTACTTCTTTAAGAGCGTGTTCCAGGTAGATTGTGAACAGGACGGGACTGAGGCTATCCCCTTGTGGGGTGCCGACGTTGCTGAAGAAAGGTTTCTTTTCAGTTGCTCCAATTATTTTTGTATCGATAATGGTGTTGCTCAGAAGAAATCGTATAATTCTGTGTTCATCTTCTTTGACAATGTCTTCTAGTATCTTCAACAGGGTTTCTCTGTTTATCGTGTCAAAGGCTGCTGACATGTCAATCCCAGTTTTTCTACCAGACGAGAAAAGGGAGAGTCATGGTCTCTTGATCCAATAAATATGGTTCCCAAAAATCACAAATCCTGGAATTATATTTTCTAACCACAGAGATAAAGGCAAAGTTACTGAGCCAACAAGGCTCTGTTTACTTCAATTCTAGAAGCTCTTAAAATGTTTATCTCTATTTTTTTTACTTTGATTGTGATCTAAATCTAGATTAATCTTCTAATTCAAGTAAACCCCACAATCATCAAAAAAACCCATAAAAACATAAAAACTGTCCTTTAAGTTTAAACTAAATCTAGATCTAGGAGATCTAGAGCTATGAAAACACAAGGACTTAAGAAATAACGAAGCTAAATGTAGATTAGATCAAGTCTCTATCTAAAACGAAAAACGACACAATACAGCACCGTTTTTTTTTATTAAATTTAGATCTAAGCATTGATGCATCTAGGTTAGATTGATCTAAAATCTCGATTGAAAAATTTCAAAGTCTAATCCTGTATCTACTATTTCATTTTTTCAATAGATTTAGATTGATCTGTTGATCTAGAATGCCATGGCAACGCATTTCGATCTATATCTAGATCCATCTGCTAATTCAATAAAAACACTTGACCCTTCAAGAAAAATAAAATCATAAAAACCTTCCTCTGACTTTATATTAAAATATCTAGATGATAGATCTACGGAGATGCTAATCCATAAGGAAGTTGTTAAAATAAATTCCTTATAATCTATAGTTGCGAAGACAGATACAGTGCCACGTCAATGTTGAAATCTGTGCTGTAATCAAAAGCACCAAGCATGTTATAAAGTATGTAAGCAAGGGGAGGGGGGGTGATCAAGCTACTGTCCAACTGCAGGAAGAACGAGTTAGAGCGATGAAATCTCCGACTTCATCAACGCATGTTTTATTGAAAGTACCGAGACAGCCTGGCGGATTTTCGGCATGCAACTTCACGAACGCCATCCCATTATTGTAAACCTTTCAGTGGATTTGGAAAATGGTCAGCGTGTTTACTCTACAGCAGACAAAGCTTTACAAGCAGCTAGAAATGATGCGCCAAGAACTGCTCTGACCAGCTTATTGGTTGTGTGTAACTAATGAATTCGCTGAACATCTTCTATACACTGGCGTGTCTCGCTTCTGCACCTGGTACCAGTAAGAAACAAATAGAGCAGAGAAAAAAGGGGTGCTGACACCAATAACCCAGGTGTATATCAAACTGAAACTTTGAGCCGATGCATACTGTAAGTCCAAAACAAGGAGAATGTTTCGTTCTGCGCCTTTTTCCACTGACTGAGAGGGCCCGGCGTCATTAACTTTAAAACATTTGAGAGACATATCTAACTTTCAGAGAAGCTTTTCTTGCACGCGCTTTACTTGAAGATGACAAATTTACAACGCCTGTTGAGTGTTATAGCAAGAAGCAGTAGTTTCACATGAACCACAGCAACTGCAAAGTCTCTTTACCGTGCTCCTCCCTCATACAAAATTTTCAGCTCCCTCATGACCCATTGGTTTTATGGCAGGAGCTTAAACAAGATCTGGCAGAAGACTACATACGCCAGCATCGTGACCTGACTACAGAGGATGCAGCAAACGTGGCCCTGATCAACATCGAAGATGCTGTTACGTCCGTGAAGGGGTGGGAGGTGACGGGGGGGGCACACTTACCTGATATCAAACTGTTACAAGCATCCCGAGAAACAACCGAACCTACAACCAAAAGTTATTACAGAGAAACTGCCTATGATGTGGAAAGTTAGACAGCCAAAACAGAGCGCAATATAAGCACAATGACACCAGATCAGCTGACAGTTTTCAAACTTCTTACTACATCAATAGACAATGGGCAGTGTGAAATGTGTTTTCCAGTTGTCCCAGGCGGGGGGAATATGGAAAACATTGTTAGTAGACATAGTCTTGACCAGTGCAAGGGAAATCTGTCATTGCAACTGCCAGCAGTGGACTTGGTGCAACTCTTGCCAGAGATAGAGAACTGTGCATAGCAGACTTAAACTTGCGATCAATATTTCAACCCTGGCTTCTCCTATCCTCTACATAAAAAGGAACATTACTATCCCGCCTTATTTAAGTCGCAAGTGTTCTGATGATCAATGAGGCACCAATGCTCCACAATAAAATATTAGAAACTCGTGATTGGACATTGCATGGCTTACGGGAAACAGATGAAATCATGGGAAGTCCTTCAACATGACTGTGCGGAGATTTCAGGCAGACATTGCCTGTTGTTCCTAATGGCACTAGAGCCAACGTGGTAGACGCCTGCTTACAGAAATCTCTTTTGTAGAACTTGGTGACTGTGCGTAGACTAAGTCCCAACATGAGAGTCGCACTTCACGGAAATGTCGAAGACAAAATGTTTTTAGTGACACGACTTCAAATTAAGTGTGGGAAAGTACCAATAGTTACATAGCCACACACCATCTCATTGATTCTAGTGGGAACTCATTAATTGTAGTGGTGTATTCTGTGCAGAACGAGCAAGATTTAATTGAAAAGGTATTTCCCAACCTGACACAAAATTTTAAACCAAAAATCTCTGTTTTGTTTTACACATAGAGCTATTTTGGCTCCATTAAATGAAACTGTATCGAACATAAAGAGATCTTTGATTTATAAACTCCCATGACAGGCATATAACGCTATAAACACTGCAGCACAAGAGGAGCAAACTGTTATTTGTCCAGCCGAATTCCTAAACTCTATAGAGATTTCTGGCTTGTCACGCCACACACTCACAATCAAAGTCGGCACTCCAGTCATGCTTCTCCGATCACTTCATCCACCCAAACTGATGAATGGAACGAGAAGCTTGGTGGTAAACTGCGGAAGAAATGTGGTTGAAGTAGAAGTCGCAGTTGATCCTTCTGCGGGATAACGACACATTCTCCCACGTATTACACTCTAGCCTTTAGAAACATCATTGCCCTGCCAGTTCCGAGGAAAACAGTTCCCCCTCCGACCTTGCTTCGTCATGACGATAAACAAAGTCCAGGACCGATCCCTCATTTGTAATAGTTGGTTTACATCTCCATCAACCAATCTCCATACATGGAATGCTCTATATCGCCCTGTCAAGTACCGGAAATAACAGAAAAATTGTTATCTTCTCTGCTAACATTTGCAGCAGAAATTTGGTCTTCAAGGAAATGCTTTGATGTGAGTGCAGTTTTATGTGAATTTGTCCCCCAATTCTAGGCCTGTCTCTCGTCCTTTATATTTTTTTTATAATTGTTCCATTTATGTCTCCAAAGTACGTGCTTCAGTTTTAACGCAAGCGAAGCCAGTACCCACATAGTAACAGATAAATGATGATCTCGATAGCTTCTTCACTATTGAAATTTGGTTTTTGCAAATAATGCTGATTTAAGCTAAAGACTCCGCTGCTCAAAAAAGTTAAAGTTAATGGTTTCCTTGTTTACCCAATGAGGAAAAAGGCTTTTTAACCTTCCAAAAAATAACCGCATTTTGAGTTTTTGCGTGATCAGTATAATTATATTCCTTTGCTTTAAACAATGTCTGGTTTTAGAAAGAGCTTATGATACTAACCTTAAGGTTTTATGATTATTGGTTCTACTTTCAAAGAACATAGAAAAAACAAGTGGTAACCTATTCACTTCCAATGTATCCCAATTACATAGTTAAGCCTGAGACACACGCATGCTATAGAGATTCAACTTTCTGGTTAAGCCTGGTTTTTATATTATTCGGTCTTAAATAGAAAAAAAGCATAGACATCTATTAATGTTACACCGAATAGAACAAATCGGATGTCAATTGTGTTGTTATTTAGCAGCCTTGAATAAAATCCAACGAGTAAAATCATTTAGAACTTCCATTTTTTAAACAACTTTATTCTGCCTCAGCAAACATAGTCATTCCACTACTATCTTTTTTCCTTCACGCCCTATGTACAGAAAATAAAATTATATTGTCAGCGTTTTTTTAACGCTTCAGCAACATCCTTCAACCTTAAAGCCAAAAGGACCTCGACAAACTAAGAAACATTGTCCAAGAGATATGTCAGTGGAGTGAACTTCAATCCAGCAAGTGTGCAAGAAGGTGCCAAGGCGTCCGCGTCAATGGATTGCGCCGCGAGGGGTCATAGGTCAGGTAGGTCATAGTCACTTTAGTCAGCACCGAGATGGGATAGGGATGAGAAGTTAAAAATATCTGCCCCCAACTCCACCTCTCCTCCAGTCACATACATACCCACAGCTTTCAAACATAATCACCCGCAAAATCTACAATACTTTCTCAACAAGCTGAGGCATTGTCGCGTCATATGATAGTCATATGACATAAGGTTCACTGTGGATGAGATACTCTGAAATCATCTCTAGTGATATCTATTCACCACGTGACAATGTGACATCGCGAGCTATGGAATCCTCGCGTCATGTTATATAAGGTTCACTGTGGATGAGATAGTCTGAAAGCATCTCTAGTGATCTATTCACCACGTGACAATGTGACATCGCGAGCTATGGAATCCTCGCGTCATGTTATATAAGGTTCACTGTGGATGAGATACTCTGAAATCATCTCTAGTGATCTATTTACCACGTGACAATGTGACATCGCGAGCGCCACGATTTCCATGCAAGTGAGGTTGTCGAGGGCTCGAAATCCCGCCCGACTCTGAGCAATACAGACCAAGATAGTGAGTCAAAACAGCTCAAGTAGAATTTGTTAGTTACACCATTCCTGTCCTTTACCCTTCGCCTCCTCTTTCTTATGAAATATCGTCATACCTTCTATTTTTCGTCTTCTTTGTTGCCGTTTCAGCAACTCTTATCCTTATTTTCATCATCACCCCAAATACCATCATTATTATTACCATCGTCACCATCACTATCATCAACGTTATCTTTATCATGCAGTCCGCAACCGCTATTTTCTCTATCTTTTTTCTCTTTCTTTTATGCGCGATGATAGTCACGATCACTGTCTATATACTAATAGTATACCAATGTATTAACCCATTGATCCATCTCAGGACAAAACTTATCCAGATCCAACGTCTTTTTTTTCTCTTCTAAAGTTGAGGATACACTGATTAGTCCGTGGTCAGTGAAATTTGACCTGGAAAAGCAAGTCAAAATATTATTAATCATGTCAATAAGTCGCAACCCATTAAGTAGAGCCGACGTTCTGTAAACAAAAATTAATTATTTTTAGATTGTGACAAAACGTTGTGTGGTATGCCGAGAGTAATGTCATGTCAGGATTTGAGGTTGTGTTATGTAATCTTGCTTGAAATATGTAGTGGGTTGAATGCAACTTTTTGAAAAAAAAAAAATTGTTACCGAACAAATTATTTACAGCATAAAACTTATTATGTCGCGAATGTGGAAAGTCAGACTTTTTGAGTCATGTTTAATTCTAACATGAATTTTTTAAAAACGCTTTTTTTGTGCTGATGATGCAAGTGTTGAGACTGCCTATAATGATTGTGCTTTGACATTAATAAATCTATTGTTTTTGCTAGTTGTATTAGAATTAAATGAAATGATGAGACAATAAAAAAATTCTGCATCAAAGCAACCTCTTGTCAACTAAGCTTAAAACTGTACAATCTAATTTGCCGACTCCAGTGCAGAAAGCATAAATTCGCTGGGACAATTATTTCCTGTGTATAAAGGCTTTACTCAATAACTCCTGCACTGTTTTCTAGCTTGTTAATGCTCTCGCAGTGTTTTAGCTATTTACCTCTAAATCCGTTTTTAAGCGACCATTCTTGTAACTTTTGGCTGATGTTAATAGTTATAACTTAGTTTTCCTCGCCATTTTCCATCTTTCAACGAAACTTCTTGTTGTTGTAAGGGTTTGGAGTAGATGCTCGATTGCAAGCAGTAGGTGGGATAATCTGCATCGGCATTTTCATTATATCGAGACATAAAAAATGAGACATGAATACAGACATGTACGATCTCTTGGTCTCCATTGCCCGATGAAATGTTTTCCTTTAGATTAAAGTTTTTATGACACGTGACCCTTTAGCTTCTAGCCACGTGACTACAGCGTAATTAAGTCTTGGCCAGACTGGTGATTGTCTGTCTCGCTCTGAGGTCAGGCCTCCAAGGGGCTGGACTGGACTTACCTCGAGGGTTAGTGTCTAAAACTGCACTCGATAAGGGGAATTGATAAGATTATGTTTTAGATAATGTTTAAGGTATAGACACTTGTCCGTTTTCTAGAAGCTTATCGCTGGCTAGTGGACTTTGGTAATGTTTAATGTTTGTCCGAAATGTGTTCTTAACCTCTTTTCTCCTTTACGTTTAGAAAATAGCGTATACTTCACTAAAGGAAAGTTCAGAAGGAAAAGAAATAACTATGAATCACTAAATCATATTCCCTTGTAATCGCTGAAGTTCATCTAACTTGCTTTTTCTGGTTTGAGTTCGAATATGAAATTGACAAGCGCTGTTTAAAAGTGCTAGAATTCATAACAATTGAAACAATATTTTCGTTTGTTTGGTTTTTGCTTTGATTTATGTTTCTATTGTTCTCTGTTACAATTTCATAATTCTTATTTTTCTTCTTGTGTTTATTTTTCTTGAAACTGAAAACATACCCAACGTGATCTTTAGGTGAAAAAATTGAGAAGTTCACTTATTTCAGATCGCTATAGAAATGTAAATGGTGGTCCAACAAATGAGCATAAAACACTACCAAAGTCTACTAGCCTACGATGAGCTTCTAGAAAATGGATAAGTCTCTAAACCTTAAACATTATCTAAAACAAGCTGGCAGACCCGTTCAAGAGAACGGGAAACAGAAACAAAAT
>BMAT01005133.1:81121-91247 GCA_019649035.1 Elysia marginata
ATTTATGTCTTACCTGACTTTTGGTTTCTCCACAGGAGCCATGAACGGCTCCAGATCTATGTCATACAGGAAGGGCATTTGCGGCTCAGTGGGATCAATGTCCTCAATATCCAACTGGTATGTCTTCTTCACAGCTGGCCGCGCAACATTCGCTCTAAATGAAATTACATAAAAAAGAAATTGAGTTGCAGTGCGTTTTAATAATATTTATAACAACAACAACAATAACAAAAATAACAAAAAAATAATAAATATTGTAGCAATACTGCAAGAGGTATTTGAAAAGGAATGTGAAAATCATTGTAAACTGACATGTTTTTTATTGTATTTCATTCAGGCTTACACAAAAGCTCCTCCTCTTATTTGGATACTTTTCAATATACTTGCCTTTGATGATCAATGCATTTTTGTTGAATGTAGGCAAGTGAATATATGTGTCCCCTATAAAGAAAATTCAGTCCAGCCTAGTCCTTCAGTTGTTTACTTTGCAAATGAGGGCTTCATCTATTGTAAACTTCTGGTTTCCATGGTGGTTTTTTAAGGGTGTTGAAGAGATGAAAGAAAGTTCCTTGCAGTTGATGATGCTAAAAATTCCTACAATTTTTCTCTCCCCCTTGGGTAAAGCTTTACGGTTCATTTCATCCTCAATCACTGATGAAAGGAAGTGGAGACAACCCAAAGCGACTGTTTCCATACTTGTATCCCGGCGATATCGCAAGAAGTCTAGGTTTTGTTAGATAAAGGTCATGACTATTGTGGGTGGAGTAATATCTCCCAACTACAGATTTGAATTTAGTCTCAAGTGAAAAGTGCAGTATAAGGTGTCGTATCATACTGCAAAATGGAGTTATATCTCCCAACTATAGATCTGAATTTAGTCTCAAGTGAAAAGTGCAGTATAAGGTGTGCTATTATAATGCAAAATGGAGTAATATCTCCCAACTATAGATTTGAATTTAGTCTCAAGTCAAAAGCGCAGTATAAGGTGTCGTATCATAATGCAAAAAATAATGCCCTGCGTGAGAAGACATGGCTTTTTGCATCGCGTAGTTTCTAATAGTTAAACAAAAGCTTAACTTTTTGTTAAAAACCTGTCTTATACTATTTGTTTCTCTCTTGATCGTATTTTATGATGGAAAGACTTACTGAGATGCAGCTTTATTGGGTCCGCCTGCAGACGGAGCAGTGCGAGGCCTCTCTGCTTGCTGTTGTGGGGGCATCTTCGGCTGAAGAGGCTCCTTGGCAGCAGGCTTGGCCATCTCTTTGTTTTTCATGGCTCTCTTGATGCGCTCGTCCAAATAGCTCTGCTCCTTCTCATTCAACTAACAAACAGTACGGCATCAATTATTCATTTGTTGGAAAGATATCAATTTGACAAACAATTCTATTTCAGCAATACAGAAAAATGTAGTGTAATTTTAAAAAAACAAGCACTTAAACAAGCTATTGGTAATAGAATTATTCTCAACAACCTAGACTGGCTTATGATAACCAAAAGTCTTTAGTATAGGTTAAACACTCTTCATTTTTAAACAACCAACAGCAAAAAAATGGTATAAATTTCAGAAAGATTCCCTCCTCTTCTCAATCTGTAAGAAATAAATTGAACCTGCAAGGCCATGCACTAAAAACAGAAGTTCAGGACACAAATATGTGCTGTTTAGTTTGACAACAGGGCCAAACTTTACCTTTTAACCAATTTGAATAAAAATCGTTAAATGGGCTCTAAGAAATGTTTCGTTCAAATTTCTTCATAGTTTTACTGGCTTGAACATATTTAAAGGAAAAGTGCCTCGCTATCAGTGTAAATGAGCCACTTGTTGTCGTTTTTCCATTTCAAGATATGAAAAACAAAGCACTTTTTCGAAATTAAATGAAATTGTTTTAACTCTTTAAAAAGATACCTTTTTTATTTGATGACTTTAAAGTGTCAGAAAAAAAAGCAATATATACTATTTTTTTAAATGATATTTGTGAAAATTCACATTTCACATATATAAGCCTCAAAAGGATTAAATGCAGTCATTAATGATCCATGGTTCTCACATGAACATTTCCATCACATATAAGAAAAAAAAAACCAGTCGTACTCACATGCCCTATGTATTTGAAGACACTCTCTCCGAGTATGGTGTAGGCCACGACAACCGTGTTGAGAGCTGCGTTCCTCACACCGTTGTCTCGGTCAGAGATCTGACCTGCGATTATCTTCAGAGCTTGCGCGGGCGACGGTTGACACACATTGATACCAAACCCATCTATAAGACAGCCCAGTTCCTCCAGCAGTTCTTGTAGTATGAAATGAGGAGGAGGGGGCAACAGAAACAGATTTTAACTCAGAATGATGTTCATTTTTTTTCTCCTTTCAAAATTTCATGGGTTGAGATGGGAACTTTTAAAGAAAATTGATAATTTGAAAATTTGCTGATATGACAACAAAGATGTATGCTAACCATATTCAAAGCTTGAAAAAGACAAAAAAAAAGTCATTTAGAGCTTGCCTTCATTTTATAATATGAAAACTGGAAATCCTAATTGAGAAATGAAGTCTAAGAGAACACAAAAAAGCAAGAGCAAATATGAGGCAGGATAAATAGGAAACTCGGGTGTAGAGGAAAAATCTGAGGAACTCCTGGGTTTTACAGAAGGGTAAGCACATGTGTATGGCATATTTCTGCTAACATACCCATTCTTTGCTTGGAAACCTTGCACTTGAGACCTTCAATGATGTAGCTGAAAAGCTTGCTGGATGGATAGATTTTGCACATTGCCTTTAGAATAGCTCGAACATCTCGCCTCACATTGTCTTTGGGATCACCACTCTGAAGAATGAAAACAAAGAAAACATTATTTATATTATACCCCAGGTACATGGACTCGGTGTTTCAATTTAGTTATTCAAAGGAGTTCATATATATATATTTTTGGCAGGCCTACAAAATGAACCTGGCAGTACTGCTGATTCACTTGACACAAAACGAATACTTTTCATTGGATGACGGAAGGAGAGTGCACGCGAGGGAGGGGGGGGGGGGGAAATTGGTTAAATACTGTTTCCCTGCACAACTTGAAAGTAGTTCAGGAGGTTTTTGATAACCCTATCATAAAATCTTAGAAATAGAAACCAAAACAAAACAAAAGGAGACCAAGTACCCTTAGGTTCTATGGAAAATCTTTAAATTGTTTTTCTCCTCACTCTGACGAATGGGCAATGGTGTTCCTACAGTCAACAGACTATCAAACTCAAGGGTTTTTTTTTATATATTTCCATGCACAGAGATATAAAGACAAAGAGAGGAGAGAGAGAGTGAGACAGATTGTTTACCTTGAGGAGTAAATAAGGAACAAAAGAGTTTGCTTCCAGCTCGGACATGTGGTAGTCCAGGGTGGCAAGCATGTGAAACAGCTTCTGAATGTAGTCAAGAGCCTTGTTGAGCATGCTTGGGTTGGTGTCGAAGAACCGAATGGTCAGCCACTTGAGAATGAGATCCAGGTTGCTGATTGTCTCTTTCTGAAGGGGCTCCAAGCTCTGAAAAGTTTCAAAGACCATCAGTTGTCCTGTTAAGAATTTCAATTTAGTTTCAAAGGTAGACTTATTCCTCTTTTTCTCCATTTTTAAAAACAAAACAAAAATTCTGTTAACTTGCCATAAGATTTTGATGGTGTCAGGCAATTTTAAAGCTTAAAAGCTAAGAAAAAATGTATTGTTCAAAACAAGCTTTGGAATTTAAAACTTGTGACACCGGACTCATTAAGACTGATTGTGAGACAAATAAATACGCCTGATTGTGAGACAAATAAATACGCCTGATTGTGAGACAAATAAATACGCCTGATTGTGAGACAAATAAATACGGCCAAACAAAATTAAATTAAACAATAAAATCTCAAGCCTAAATTTCATTCATAAAACTTTTTTTTTAAGATACATGGTTGTGTGATCTATTCTTGGTCACCTTAATAAGCTGCTCTATGGCTTTGATGTGGCTTTTAAAATCTGAATGGAAGAGTTCAGCCATGACACCCTTGCTGAAGTTTTTCTCCATCTGAAGCTTCAGCTGCTCGACAAACTCGGGTCGCAGCTCAATAAAGTTCCACTTGAGGACCTGTTGTTTAAACAAAACAATACGACTGACATTAGCAAGCCTTCTTAGGTATGGAATGTACTTCAATTCCTTAGTACAACCTTTTAGGAAGGGAAAAAAACAACTTCTCTTTCTGAATTTCATAGCGAAGATGTTTTTTGACTTTGAGACTTTCATAAGCTGCCTACAGCCAAGAAGTCATATTGCAATTATTTAGAAATGGAAGAGGGAGGTAAATTCTCAGCTCATATTTTAGATTTATTGTGTATTGTGAAGCTTTACATCCTTGTTTCTTACGAGTTTGTGGACTACATCAATATATGCTCACTGTTATAAACAAACCTTCTTACTTTGCTTGGGTATGCCAACTGTGTATGAATCCTTAATCTGCTCCACACTAACTATGCAAATGATTATTAAAAGTTACTATGATATAAATATCATGGCATATAATATTACTATTTTAAACTGACAATTTTGAGCCTTCAAATCATTTTTTTATGTTAACGGAAAATGTCCAAACGTAAAATTAAACGAGTATCAGAATCTTACCTTGTTTCAATCAAACCAAGTCATCGTAGAAAAATAACCGAGACACACACATATGTATATGTATATACAGGTGGGTGAAATGAGGAAAATGTGCATAAGTTGGTTTCCTATGGCAATATGACCTAAGTCAACGTTGGGAATCAAACCCCCAGCCGCCCGGATCATAAGTGCAACGAGCAAACCACAGAGCCTCGTTGTCCCATGTAAAGACTTCAAATCATATAATAATTTGTGTCAGTAATGATATATCTTCCACCGCCATTTAGATTAGTCTTGCAGCAAAAAAATGTTGTTAATTAACCCACCTTCATGGCTTTTTCTTCTTTCACTCTTTGTTCCTTGGTCACAGTAACAGTCATGACAGGGCCAAAGTCTTCCTCTTCTTTCTTCTTACTAGAAGCTGGCGCAGGCTGAGTGAATAGTTACAGTGGACAAAAAGCTCTCTTAGCAACAATTTTTCATTTAAAGTCTCAATTCACAAAACAGAACCAATGAAGTTTCTTGTACTGAAATTTTTTATTGCATGCAACAAAAAGGAACCGATTTTAGGACAAATTAAGTTATTTTTCAAGGCCTGGTCAATCTTGAATTCTTATGAAACAAAATAAAACACTATAGGCAAGACTATGAGGGGGGGACGGGGGGGGCATCAAATATCAGAGGGACTCTGCTTAACTCTCTTCCTTCCTTACTATTTTAGGAGTCAAGTATAAATCTGAGTCTACTTTTTGTATAGCAGCTTTTAGCAAGTGCAACTTTTGAGAGTCCTAATTGTTATATACCGTTTTGATGGCAAATGAACGGGCTTTCATGTGAAATGCTTTTTTTATTATAATATCACATTATATTACACAGTTTGACCTACATTTGTTACTAAAAATAGATTTTTCAAACCATAAAATTGGATGATAAAAAAATCATCATGAACAGAAAAAAAACACATCACTTTGGTCCAATCCAAGTTTTTTACCTTCTAAAATCTCATTCTTGATTTCTAACCATTTTTTTTAAATGGGCATTCAAAATGGCGGCAGGCTGGTTGAGAGGAAACAACATTTTTAGCATTTTTGGGTCTAATAACTCAATTCAAAATTAAACCAAAATGTTTCTGTTGATTTCTGAGGGTATATTTAGTTTTTATTTTTCATAGGAAATAAGTTTCTGCTTTCATTGATTGACAAATTGTTAATTTATTCACTGATGACGTCATCGAACACTGGTGATCAAAATATATAGAAGAGGAAGGAAGAGAGTTAAGAGTTAACCATGTTTGTAAATATGCCATAAGATTTTTACGTAAATATACATTTAGTAAGGGAATGGTGATGCAAGTCTATTTGAAAGAAAAAAAATTTCAACAGGAAAAAGAAATGAAAAAAAGGTTTTAAGGTGTCTAAAAAACTTTTAAATGTATGTGGATTAAAATTTCATGGGCTGAATATTTATGTTTAATTAATCGCGTAAAAGAGTGCTGCTTAAGTAGGACTATCTCTATTTTGTTTTGTTTTCTTTATTCATTATTATTATTATTATTACCTTTCCTTTGCCTTTGACCACTTTAGCTTTACTCTCAGACTTTGCTGGGGCAGAAGACTTCTCGGGCTCGTCCTCTGGTTCTTCCTGACGGGCCGCAGCTGGGGCAGTCGCAGGTCGGCTTTTTTGGGCAGGGGCAGAAGATGCGGCTTTAGGACCCGCTGCCGCAGCTTTCTTCTGAGGGGCAGGCTTAGCAGGCAGCTCTCCGCGGGCTTTCTCAAGCAACGGCATAATCTGATCCTTGCTGGAAGGCTGGAAAATTCAGAGTGTGAACATGGCAAAAGATAATCCCAGTTCGACCCGATTCTTGCTAAACCAGGATTCTCTTGGACAGATATCTGCCAGATTATCACTGTGACATCCTAAAAGTATTTGATCAATCACAGTGTTGATGTGATGTTCTCATACCTCCCCAGTATTTGATATTCATCCATACCCTTCCCTCAACTCAGGAGCCCACATGGGAGGGATTCATCCATACCCTTCCCTCAACTCAATCTTTCTGCTCAGCGACCCACATGGGAGGGGCTCAAACATGAAGGTGCTCAGGCTTGAAAGGGTACCTAGAGGTTTCTTTTTCTTTTTGTGTGAAAGATTTAATCACCAAAATGAATTTGCAAAAAAACTCTAATGGACATACTTGCCATATGGTATCAACTAGCAATTTTTAAATCTAGTCAAATTTCCCTACTGTAATGCTTCAATCTTGCTTTAAACAACATACTTCGATACTTCTTGGCAGGTGAACTTTGTATTGAATAAGCATTTGAATTGTAGCTATTTCAGAATGTGTTCAAATAATATTACAAGCTGAAGACATAGTTTTCAATAATAAACCAGTGCCTTTCTATGATTCATTCAGGCACTAATGATGATAATAACAGACAGTTTTAGAAAGCAGCACAACCTAACGCAGCCATACTAAGTTCAAGTAGACAAACTTACCTTGCATTTTCCCAAAGCCTTCAGGAACGAATCGTAGCCAGTGTGGATCATGAATGGAACGAGGGCCTCTTGAGCTCGCTTACGGACATCAGGATTGCGATCCTCCAGGCAAGCCAGAACGATGGGTATCAGGGAACGGAACTCGACAGGCAGTTGCTTGTGAGTTGGGAGTTTGCCAGACAGCCACCCTAACAGCTTTACACAGGACAAAAAAATAGGAGGAGGAGAAGAAGTCAATGTTGAATCATAAGCCAAAAGAAAACGCTATCACTACTAAGGAGGAGGAGAAGAAGTCAATGTTGAATCATAAGCCAAAAGAAAAAGCTATTACTACTAAGGATGACTAAGACTTGAAAATCTAAAGCATCGCTCACTAAAAAAGGTTTGAAAAACTTAATCCTCTCACGCTATGGGAGGAAAAATCACACTGCAACAACTAACAGGCTTGCCAAACTAATTCAAAGAAAAACAAAACATCAGCTGAGCATCTCAAACTAAACAAAAGTAATAGTGATAGCTCTTCTTGTTTAAATAACAGATAAACATAAATAATTACAAAGAACCCAAATATTTCCAAAGGATGAAAAACCTGAGGGGCAAAAAACGGACGTTTCGCATCTCTGGAATAACAATGCCTGATTGAATGAGAAGAAGGCAGGAATTGAGTGGAATTGAGAACAAGATGTTCATATTTTAGATTCCTTAGTTGGAGCTGATTAGAATCAATAATTGACCACTTGCAAAAAGACACCTTTTATTTGATTCCAACCAAAGCTGGCTTTGCACTTCAGAGAGCAGAATAGAAAAGGACTATGAGCGAGGTTGATAGACACAGACACACAATTCTGCCCAAGCATCAATGTGCAGGGTGTCGTTTCTGAAAAGGCGATAGACAAGGGAATGCAAGTCCATCCTTGTCTTGTCTCACCCTGGAGATCATTTCTCTTAACCCCTTCGTGACATGTAACATACACCTTACCTCCTATTTTTCATGACAGGGTGCAGACAAATCAGCTGATTTTGCTGTTCCCCATGACGCTTAGTCGTACAATGTACATCATGTTTTTCATTGCGTGAAAGGGACATTTATTGTAGAGCTATTTAAAATCTGACATTATAATTGGAGTTCAAATGTTAAAATTATATATGAATTATCCCACTCTTTAACCAAAAACTGCCCTGCCATGGCAATTGACAAAACTTCCGTCACAAAGGGGGTGAACACGACATATTTTGTGGTCTATATTAGACATTTTTGCATACCAGCCAAGCAACGCAGTAAACAAAAAGGCTTTAGTACATAACTTTTGAACTTGAGCCTGTTAAATAAGATAGGTATATCAACTAATCATTAAACAAAGAAATAAAGAATTGAGATAGAGAACATAAGAACTGTATATACAACACTTAGCCTTACTTTCCTATCCCTATTTGTAAAGTTAGATTACTTTTATTGTCTAATACTCTAGAAAACAGCTGTTATTTTTTTAATTGGGTGAGGGAAAGTGCAACCCATATCAAGGAAGCTTGCTTGATTCTTAATCCTTTCTGGAGTTGGGTTATGTCAGTCAAACAGTTTTAGGATGGTGGAGAGGCTCCAAGAATTTTGCACACAGAGTTATAGGAACAATCTTTGAGATCATATAATCTCAGAGTATTGAATGCTTCGGCTTCAAGAATGACGCAAACATGCCTAAAACTAGAATGTAATTATGTAAACAAAACAAAAATAATAATCTTACAGACATTGTCTACACACACCTATTTTTAAATTACAAAATTCCTTAGTCCACGTATTTTAAAAAGTGAATTTTTCTCCACTGACCTCCGCTCGCAAGTTTGGATTTTCCACCTTGAGAGCATCATAAAAGGCCTCGTTCTCCACCAACGGCAGTAACGAAGAATGCTCCATCCATACGTTGAGGCAAGCAACAACCTTTTCTCTGAACATCGGCTATGAAATCAAACACAAGACACGAGTGATTAGAAAAGCATACGATAAATACATTGTCTTGTTTTGCTCACATCTTTAAGAAAGTCCAACGTTTAAAAAGAATGCGTCTTGCTTCCAGGGGGAATGAGTCAGATGTCGCTATTTTCACCCTAAGGCTAAAGAGTGTTGCTGTTTTAAGTAAAACATTTTTCTAGGCTTCCAAACCTTTAAAAAAAATTTTGATGAAGTTATCATTATTTTGTGGAAAGATATTAAAACTTCTACTGACTTTTACATGTAATCTAGAGAAAAAGAAGAAAATTAACCAGCATTTTCTCAAAATAAGAATTTCTCACTTGGGCCTCATCATGCCCTGGATGCGAGACATATTAACAAAGAAAATAAGAGCAGAAGCCTCAGAGTCCAGCAAACTTAAGATAACAGTGAGAAAAATAGTTATGTCATCTTTGTCTCCTCTAGTCAGAATGTTGATAAGCTGGTAAAAGTCTGAAATATTCAAGTTGTTGCAATGGCTCAAGCCAACAATGATGCTAAACAGATGGTCAATTGATTTTTTTTTCAAATCCTCTTTAGTGTCCCTTAGGGAGGTGGCCACATCTTCTCTGTTGGCATTGGGTGGAATATAGATGGTGCCGGCAAACACTATAAACACTTTAAAGGTTATTAATTAGCAGCTGAGAACTTTGCCACAGCCCTAAAGCCAGTCTATATCAAATCAGTTTTATACCTGTTTTGACGGAAATTCATCTTTATTTGGTGCATCGATTTTTTGACACCTAACATCAGATGGGGCAGACTGCTTTTAATTGAATACTCTTACCTTACTATCGCCCAAACATGAGAAAAGCCCTGGTGCAATAGTTTTGAAATGGACTTTGCAGTGCGGTCCTAGCGCGGTGGCCAGGGTCGAGCAGATGTTGACTGTTGTGGTTTGCTGAAAACAAGAAAATATGTTAAATTAAATAAAATGCAAGTAAAAACTCACACTCAAAAAAACATGTCAACCTATGGTCTCCTTGCCATTCATTGTTTAAATGAGATGAGGCCAGGCGTGCCA
>BMAT01005133.1:144757-155817 GCA_019649035.1 Elysia marginata
GAGAGAGAGAGAGAGAGAGAGAGAGAGAGAGAAACACCAAACGAGACAAGTTATTGGCAACTGTAGAGACTGAAAACAGCAACCAAGACAATACAATACGATGCGAATATTGTTGTTATTATTTTGGCATTTTTATTTAGTAGTTTTAGTAGCATTAATAGCAGCAGCAGCAGCAGCAGCAGCAGCAGCAGCAGCAGTAGTAGTAGTAGTAGTAGTAGTAGTAGTAGTAGTAGTAGTAGTAGTAGTAGTAGTAGTAGTAGTAGTAGCAGTAGCAGTACCGGTAGTAGTAATAGTAGTGGTGATAGTAGTAGATATCAATAATATTAATTATTATCCTGTCTAGAGAAAACAATCTCACCTTTAAAAAAGTTTTTAAAAACAAAAGAGTTGATCATTTACATTAAGAAATATAGAAACAAACCGGAGAGAACCGCTGCTCCCATTAACTAAATTAATGTGGAACATGCTTAAAATTATTGCAATGCTATCTAGGCGTTTTCATTGACAGCCAGTTCATTCAGACGAAACATAACATTTAGAGGACCAAATCTAAACATAACAAACATAAAATATGATATTTCCTAAGAAAGCGTTGTGAATTGAAAACTGAGGAGCCACTATTTCTATATAAGTAAAAAAAAATATAAATAAGCATTTATTATTTTTTTATACACAGTTTTAATCACTTTCGGGAAATTTGGCTTTGTTACTCACGTAAGTGTGTCGCTACAGAGCAGCGCCACTAATGCCTCAGCAGACCAGTATATTTGAAGGCCCCTTTTAACTCAGATGTAGGGTATTGCAGTTGCAAATTACAAATTCAAGAATTGCCTGTTGCTGGGTACCCATTTTACAGGTTCTAGGTTTTACCAATTTTGGAATGTCTACCAATACCATAATTATGTGATAGTTTGATTTATTGTATGGAGTATGCACACCAGTAAGCATAGATGCTTGGGCTACTGCACATTATATAGAAAAGAATATAAATAGAAAACAAATTGAGTTTGTAAAATACAGGCAGTAAAAGTTAAATTAAAAAAAAATAACAAGATAAAGTAAAAAGAGACAAAAGAGAGAGCGCTAGACCTGAGGATATTAAATTATTATGAAAAAAAAAACGGAAAAGAAAAGAAAAACGTCATACAATTATCCACGACTAGTGAAAGATATATCAGCCGCCTAAAAAAAGGTATAATGTATGCCAGTAAACGTTTTTTATTGTCAAAATCTTTCTATAAACTGAGTCTAGTCACACTAGTTTTAACAAATAAAATTGATTTTTAATAATCTTCATACGTTACAAATTTTACTTAAAACACAAATTTTATGAAATAGAAAAAACTGTGAAGAGAGAATTTTCCTTTTTCTTTTTCCTTTTTTGAAATATACAAGCGTAAATGTTGTACTGCCAACAATCTGGCAAGAGCCACATAGTGAAAATGGAAAAAAAAAACAAGATTACAGTGAGGAACTGAGGTGGAAAATACTGGAAATGCGAGTTCGCTACTCAAACCATTCAGAAATTGGAATGTGCTTTGAGTTGACTTGTACCTGATTCCCCAAGGTTTTATCCATGTTTGTGTTGTTTTGAAAGAACGGCTTTATTTATTTTATCCAGGGCACAGAGTCTAGATTCTAGATCTATATATATATATCTAGATTTCTACTCTAGATTCTGTTTGCCACCTTACTTACCTATGATCGGACTAAGTATGCGAGCCTTGGATTTAAAATTATGGTTGACTTGACTTGGCGAAGTTAAAGTAGAAATCTAAATAAATTGAATGCAGATCCAGTACTAGTGATCTAGATCTAATTGATATCAGATCTTTATCCTAACGAGTGTTCTTGTATAGGGGGCACTGGTTTTCTCTTGATTGGTCCTTAAATTTAGGAAATGGCGGATTCCATGAAGAGGCTCTTGAGATTTCCCAAAAATTGAAAATTTTCAAATTCACTTTACATGGATGAATTATATATCAAATTAAAGCGAATTTTATGCTAAATTTAAGAATATAATTTTTTTTAGCAAGAGACTATTGTGAAAAGAGATAGAGCTTGGTGAATAGAGGGAGGGTAGACAGTTTTTTTACTTTACGGTAGTTTAACTTTAAGACTTTATTTATGAAATGGTTTTATTCATGTTTTTCTTATTGCAGTTAAAATAAAAACTGTTTCAAATACCCTTGTTGGAAATTTATGTGTTCAGCTGTGATGAATAGTTGATAAATTGTGACCTTTGAAGCCTGTTTGCATCACCACAGTCAAACTAGTTCTAAGCCTACTACTACTAGCTAACAGTAACACAAACAGAATGCATTATTATACATCTTAGGAGGTGATTTTCTACAAAACTGAAGTATTCATTCACTAATTATAAAGTTAAAACTGGCAAAACCAATATATTGTTAACTTATTACATGAGCAGAAGCCATCGGAATGTTCTTTTAAGTGTGCATCATCTGTGCGTTGCTATGGTTAACGAGCGTCCGTTTGTACGTTTGGCTAAACCTGGCACCTAATAATGCTGATTTTTACATCAGGAACGACAATATAGATGCACTGAACGGTTTTTAATCAAAAATTTTAACAAACAAACATCAAACCTCATAAAACAGGCTTTATTTTAGCAGTTTACCGATCCGATAAGCGTTCTATCGATAAAAGGTTTTTCCCGGTTGTTAGGTCTAAGTTTGCCTATGTGCGCTCGTTAATGTAGCGAATTTTTGAGGACGCACTACATTTCAGGCCTTCATAAACAAAAATATGGCTTTTCTTTGATGTTTTCTGGTTTGAAAGTGTTAATGGCGTTAGAAAATATAAAGATTCGCGGCCGCTGGGCTTCACAACGGGATTTGTGAAGCCTAGATCTAACTTGAACGAATGCGTCAATCGTTAAATTTCGGCGACGCACTACACGTCGGCACTTTTGTGCTCCTTTATTTCGGAGAGTTCGGCAATTTTCGGATGATTTCCTGTTCAAACCGAAAGTTTAAATGTTCGATTGCGCATGTTAACGAAAAGAAACGTCGGAGATCGTTCTTGTGTAGAACCATAATGACATTTTCGGGAATCGCGGAAACGACGCACAGTGACCCAATTTTAGGGTCAATCAGGCTACGGCCTCATAGGCTTGAAAATACATCATTGGTAATTTGAAACACTCAGAATTGAAGATTAATGTCTTAACTTCACGAAAACGTAAATTTTGAAGCCCGCCTATCTTGAAAATTGAGTTCACTCACCTTTTAGTAGGCATGGTAAAAAACCGGGAAATAGTGTGCGTTGTGTTTTCTAACGTTCGCAACATTCAAGACATCATAAAAATTATAAGATAAACGAAAACCATATATTTCTTGGTGTAACAGGTCAGTTAATACATAGAGAAAGCTCAAGATGAAAAAGGATAAGCATTCTTTATTCAAATATTATTTATTTGAGTCTAAAATTCAGACCTCCTCAAAGGTCCACATTCATGGAATCCGCCAAATACGAAAAGACAAATGTTGCAGCCGCAATTGCTAGATCTATTCCTCAAGCATTTTGCATGTATACACATGAATAGTCTTCCTATTCAGCAAGCATACACCAAAGTTTAGTTCTAAGAGTAGGTTAGGCTAGGCCTATAAATCTTAACTGAAGTTTAGTAGCAATGCCACTGGCCCGCCATTCGGCAGGCGAAAACTAGGCTTGGCTTAAATTGGGCATCTTTAATGACCTCATTTCTTTGTTTAGGGCCTATATATGAATATGTTAGTAGGTACTCCAAAGAGCCTGAAATACGTGCTACACCCGTTTTTTTCCACTGCATTTGCCTCATGTTTACATACTTGTATCTTCAAACTTCATTGCAAATGAATTGTTTGCAATAAAATTTATACCAAACTAGAACTCAATATTTCCTCTTTTATTCTATGTGTGTTTTGTTTGAATGTTAACTTAATGAAATCTTTGTCTGTTAATTGCATCTTAAAAACATGCATAAAATGCGTGTTAAGGCAACCGCTGGGCCGTTGTTGAAAGGGATGTCTTTTAAAAATCGCGTCCGCATCACGCAAAATTGAACTACACACCTAAAAATAGTACCATTGTAATCAGGATAAAATTAGCTTTCTTGCGGTACCTACCAATATTATGGGTGTTATTTACTTTCATTTAGAAAAAGGCTTGTAAAGAACAAAATTTGTCTAAAGTACGCTGAAAATCCGTGAAAAACGGCCAATTTTTAAAGTAAGCCCAAAAATGAAATCCGGGATATTTTTCTCTTTGATTTCGAAGTATCGCAACTCTCGCGTGATGCGGTAGTTTAAATCATAATACACTATCAACACAGTTGTTTTTTTCTCTATTCCCAGTATTCCACTCGGCGAAAAGCTAATAAATAGACCTACTAAAAGCGGTCGACTTGTTTGCGTGAGAAACATTGGCTAATACATGGAACGCAGTTAGAAATGATGAGCAAAGCTTAAAGGTCTTTAAATTACCCTTTTATTAACATGTTAAATCGTTTTATCTTATTATTCTTACAACCTCTAAACTAGGGTCTCTTAAAGTACCGTCGTCCCGGATAGTAGGCCTGCCTAGATCTAGGTCTTGTTATCGGGTCAAACAGTTGGCAATTTATACTTCACGATCATTTATTATTTTGGTCTGTAAAACGACCAAATACTAGGAAACTCTATACAATTAAAAAGTCCACAATATTTCTTTTCTTTTCCATAGCAGCTACAATATTTTATGCCATTATTGTAATTTGAAATAAATCATTGGAGTTTATCCTCTGAAGTAAATATGGCGGACATAGCGAATCTAGATCTAGAGACTCAATACCCAAACTTAGCACCACCCTGACGGCGGGATGGGTGCTGTTCAAATGAAAAACGTCATTGATAATGTTATTTGAATAAATATGATTCATTTTAGTTGTAGGAAGTCAAAATGGAAGCTTTGTAACAGCAATTTAAGAGTCTACAGGGCTTTAAAGTTAAAACATAGGATACATTGTACCTTAGAAGCTTATCTTCAGTAGCCCTATTTAACTTTAGTTAGTTGGAAGAGACCTGTTTTTAAAATGCAAATAACGAACAAAGAAATCATGATAATATATACATTCAAACAAATCGCACATAGAATGAAAAAGGAAATATTAAGCTTTACATCAATACAATTTTTTTATTGCAAACAATTCATTAGCAATGATGAATGAAGAACACGTAAAAACGGACAAGTTGTGGGTTGCAGGGCTTTCAAGCGTTTCTCGTACTTTGTGTGTCCCAAAACTTCACCCTTTTTATCAATCACTACACACCATGTTGTCTATATTATCAATAAAACAAGGTTTAGAATGTCTTTTAAGAATGTTCTTATGCCTGA
Organism: Elysia marginata; assembly: GCA_019649035.1. Taxonomy (NCBI): domain Eukaryota; kingdom Metazoa; phylum Mollusca; class Gastropoda; family Plakobranchidae; genus Elysia; species Elysia marginata. The sequence goes on from BMAT01005133.1 coordinate 150,134, forward strand.
AAAATTATTTAGAAATTTTATATCATTTTTTTTAACTCTATGTTTTTTTTAAATTTTTTTGTTTCTTGGCTTAATTTACCTTCTTTCAGATTGTCATGCATTGGGGTTTAAGATTTGTGTCTCTAGAAAGATCTTGTTTTCCTGATTACTTTTGTGTTTTTATTTTTAATCTACCAATTCTGATAAAATATTTATGCTGTGTTGAAATGGGTTAAAAATTCTGAAAATTGATTACTGCTCTTGATTTTGCCAACTTTGAGATGTCATATCTCCACATATTATATTTTAATTGCCTTGAAAAATTTTTAGCAGATATCTTCAACCAAAAAAGCAGGAAAACTTCAAAAAATTATGACCTAAATATTAAAGAAAACGTCCTAAATTCAGAGTCATAGAAAATCAAACACTTCTTTTAAGTTGTATAGCTGTGGAGGCACTAGTACTATCTCTATCAATTGGTCCATCAAAAGTTCTATAAAGGGCACCCACAGAGTGTATAATATTTTCCTGCTTTTTTAGCATGGGCCGCTTGCATCCCTGGAAATTGCTCTTAAATCCCCTTTTTTTTCGTTAGTAATATTTATTATTATTATTGTTAAAAAAAAATAGAGTATCTCATTGCCCTGGACCCTTCATTTCCCAAAAATTACTTAGAATTTGTTATCATAAAGTTTAGATTTAGGAAGGATGGCACCCCTGTGGGGAAATCCTTCCAAAAAATTAATTTTAAATACAATAAAGAGAAGGGCCTTTTGGTGGTCTTCAAAAATTAAGATCAATTATTCAATGACTGTGATAAAAGATGCAGGTTGTGAAATTGGGTAGAAGAAAAAATAGATAGGGAATTTCAAAAGCTTTTTCATCTCAGCATTAACTTTCAAGCTAGGGGAGAGGTGCAACAGAGATATATAAAAAAGATGAGACTTCGAAACAAGCTGTGAAAACTAACAAAAAACAATGGTCACAACTCCTAAAGTGCTGCACACCTAAAGTGCCGCCATCTTGTCCTGTAAAACGGAATGTAACCTGTCCCCATCCTTTATACACATAGTCTAAAATTCAAATATCAGGAAAATCCTAGTTCAATTACAAGGAAAAAAAACCAAACCAACAAGAAAGACATTTTTCCGTGGGGTTTGCACCCACGCTTCAATGAGGCAGAAAAAGAATTGTCCAATGTGCTACCCCTTACAGTCACTACACTGGCTTGTGACATAAAGCTGAAATTTAAATAAATGTTGCCTATGTTCTCTTTTACTTTTGTTTTAGTTGGTATTTTTGAATGATTAATTTTTGTCACTTAAGTTACAGGGAAAGCTCATTACGGTAATACATAGATGGCATTGAAGTTTGTCTACTGCCGCCATTGCAAACTGTACTAAAATTTAAATCTAAATTCAATATTTTTGTGCATCATCATTCAGTACAGATTAACAACCTGTGAAGTTAGACCTAGAGCCTCCTTTGATCTTTCATTCTAAATTTATTTCTTTACAAGGCATTTTTTTGCATTAAATGTTTTATGCATCCTTCTCGTTTTCTCATCATTGTATTTTTCTTGTATATATTTTTTCTGCCCCTGACTTAGATTCCAGCCCTCATGATGTTGGTTTAGCTCTAAGAGGAAACCATGTCTCTGTGGCCTGGCTTCCTGAGGCTGCCGCCGCTGCTGCTGTTACTGCTCGGGTTGGTGCTAGTTGTGGACTGTGAAAGGCTGTGTCCCAAGGGCTTCTATTTTGTAACCCAACTGGGGCGGTGTAGGAAGTGTGCCACGGGTTGCCCAGAAGAGGACATTATCACACCTTGCTCCGAATTTGCAAATGTTATCTGCCAATGGCCAGCTTCCTCAAGAGAGTTCTATCCCGCTGAAACATTTGGGGGATCAGAGGATACTGCCAGGACTCTTATGAAGCCGCGTCCTGCTGGCGATGAAGAGTCCAACAACGAGGGTGAGCGGGAGCTCAGCATGGAAGAGAAGGACAGGAACCTCTTGAAGACGATGTTTGCTTTGATAGCCCTGCTGTGCCTCCTCATCATCGTGACCACGGTGGTTGTGGTCGTAGTTTGCCTCAAACTGCAACACGCACTAGTGATAAAGCAAACTGAGGAGCCAGACGTTGGTTAGTTCATTTCACACAATCTCTTTAAATACAGTCCTAACTACTAACAGTGTAAAAACTAAATATTTTCTTTAAAAAGAAAGTCCATTTATAATTTACAACTACAAGAATTATATGCCTACACATGGAGGAAATAAGCAAGTGCTTTTCAATGGATGATTAAAAATAAGAGCAAATCAGTTACAGTATAGTAAACAAGTTAAATTGTCTGTAACTTTCTAACTTTGCTTCCAACAAAGGTTGTATCTACTTAAACTTATAAACTTAAGCTCATTACGTTAATACATAGACTTAGAGCCTTTTTGTCTTGGTTTGTTTGTCTTGTGCTATCTCAAAAATCTTGTTCTTCATGACTATCAGTTCTCAATACTGTCTTTATAGTCATAGCCTCTATTTTCCCTCAAAGATTTAGATTAGGGAAAGAGAGAAACTATTGAGAACTACAAGGGCCAGACAACAGCGCTAGGTTTAAGGATCTCTTTAGCACTGAGATAGTATAGAATAAATGATTGTCTTTCTCTACTAGTGTACTTTCAAAGAGTTAAAAGAGCAAGTAATCAGTATTGCAGTGTCAGAAATTTACAGATGATAAACAATGAATGAAAATAATTTGAACTGCTGCGAGGAAAGACCACATTTAAATATATATACCAGTTGTAGAATAGTTTTTCGCAAGTTAGTTTTTGCTCTTTTTATTGAAACCATAGTTATGCCTCGTACATGATTGTCGATATTGAGGTTTACATGAAGATACTGCCTTTTTAAACAAAAATTTGTAAAATGCCTCTATGTCTTAATATCAAGTATACTTTTAAAAAGACAAAGACAAAAAAACCCCTTAAAAGTCGGTTTCTCCTAATACTTGAAAAATGCAAATATGAAGTTTGAGGAAATATGAATTGATCATCTCATTGACGTGTTTTTCCCCCCTCAGATGATGCAGATTCTGGTTATGTTGTAATCCGCACTATCCGTGACGCATCTGGACTGCGAGCAGCCTGCTCTGATCACAGTCTATACCTCCAAGATGAACATTCGGTCCATCCACCACTCTTGGCCTCAGAAGACACAGGCCTTGGGAGTAGTGACGCCCCATCCTCTTTCTCCTCCCCAGGCCAACCATTGTGTTTCCTGCCGAGAGTCTACACACCGCAGCGGCGGTTGCTTACCTATGATGCTGACGATGTTTTTGAGTCAGACGACCAGGCTCAACATCACATGATTCCTCAGGTGCCTGATAACAGTCCGCCCAGGCTGTCAGCAGCAAACAGAGCTTACTTTTCTAGCTTACAACGCCATAAGGACAAAAGTAGAAGAAAGAAGAAAAAAGCTGCAAATGCGTCCAAGGTGCATACAGTTAGTTCAAATGTTGGGTGTTTTGGCAAAAGACATAAAGAGCATAGGAGGAGGCTTGACATTGTCTAAAAGTGTTCAGTTTTATGTGGAAGTAAGATGTAAACAATATCTTCCTTTTTAATATCAACAAAGAATTTTGTCTGTTCAAAAAATTGTGAGTACAAGCAGTTTCTATGGTTTATGAGCATACACTGTATATTGTTTAAAAACTGTGCCAATTAATGTGAAAAATTGCAACATGTATAAAAAATGCCTTGGACCACTTGCTAGACATGTATGTTAAATAATGGTGCAAAAAGAAGATCTGATTTTATTGAATACTTTGATTCTTTTTTACTTAAAATTGTTGTCTTATTTTTTTAACTTAAAGTTTTTTTTATGGATGGATGCATTAATTCTCTCAATGTATTTGAGTAAAGTTTATCTATATAAATTTGCAAGCTATTTTTTATTTGCTAAGGTTCTTTCTTTACTTTACTGTTGAACTCCTATATGATTGATCTTAAAGAATTTGTTGTAGAAAGAGTAGCTGCCATAAAGTCTACAAATAATTGTTTATACAAGTACTAAATTATTAAGAAAAAGAAACATATTTTTAATCTATCAGTATCACATGCTCCAAGTAACATGCATCCAATTTGACTGCTGATCAATGATCCCAACTATTATATGAGTGAGTTTGGATCTTGTCTTTGCCCTGATTTCATCACCTAATAAAAAACCATTGTCCAAGAGGACTGATTTTTAAAACCCTTATGGGACCCGATTGCCCTTGACTTGGTTATTTTAGCTGTTGCTCTTCTTCAACATTTTACCCTCCTTTCTTGCCACTTGTATTTACTGCTATAGCATACTATATTTCACTCATGTTACTATGTTTGCTTAGAACATATTTTTCTACAACTTTTCAAAGACATGTTTGTCATGTATTTGTTAATTGACATGCCACCAACAATCATCCAATGTGAATTTGTATTGCATAAATTGAAAATTTGAGCCATATATTCTTTCCATGACAAAAATACTTCATCTTAAAGTTTTATTAAGAAACAATTATAAACTCTACTTTTTTTCAATTGTGTACATATTGCTACCTGTTTGAGAATCAGTGCATTGTAAGAGATAGACTTTTTTTATAGTTATTTTGGGTTGTTCTTGCCTTCTATTAAAAAAAACTCTGGTTAGTTTTATAAAAAAAAACAACAATTTGATTTCAATAAAGAAAAGTAAGAAACAATGCAACTAACAAGTTGTATGGATAATATCTACCAAAAGTTGTGTTTCCTTTGATCTCTATGAGAATTGTAATAGTAAAGTACCAGTACTTAACTGATATGATATTTTGATGCGTAGGTCTTATAATAAAGATTGAGTGCTTGCAACACAATCTCATTAAGCTCATTAAATATAATGAATAAAGATCTTCCTAACAAAGTTAACCATAATGTTGAATGAAATACATGCATGATAGATAATGCATTTTATAATGATTCAAACCACACCCTTTTCAAAATTTTGTTTTTCTAGATTATTTTGTTGATGCAAATGTGCATGTTTAAAATGTTTATATATTAAATTCAAAATCGCCAGGAACAGAACTCTAATGTTTGAGTTGTTCTTGCGAGTAACAGTGCCTTAAATTCAACAGTTTAGTGCGTCTTCACCTGTGACTGTGAGTTCATTATTTCTTTATTTTTTTTCTCAAGAAAATAAACTTGGAACTAAGCAAGATATTTTGTGGTAAGAGCGGTTTTATTGAATTAAAAAAAAAAAATTTCATCTGTGAGGCAAGTAGGGAAAACCAGGTACAAGTCGATTTGTTACATTTCAAGTCGCTAAAAGTCTGCTTCATGCCCTGACAGATGTTAAAACAATTATAACCTTAGCTTCTAGATGCTGAGAAATTTTATTTTGAAGCAAATAGAAAAGTTTTCTGTAGCAAAGTTTTTTTTGTTTAAAGGGCTACAACTCAAGACCAGTCCGAGCAACTCGTAACATATTCACCGTGGTTGGCTCACAATTTATATTTTCATTTCTGTAAGTTAAGGTTGCAAAAATAAAAATATAAAGTTTGCAGCAGTAATTGTACATGTACTAATACAAATCTAACATGAAATTGTATACAGTAAAATTGTTATTTCTCAACAGTTCATTACTGTCAAAAATCTTATAAAGGCAGAAGCAGAAGTATTTGTGGTATTTCAAATT
>BMAT01005133.1:212133-214633 GCA_019649035.1 Elysia marginata
TAATGGTAGATCTTTTTTATTGCCTGGGATACTGGGTATTGGTAGATCTATTTTATTGCCTGGGATACTGGGTAATGGTAGATCTATTTTATTGCCCGGGATACTGGGTAATGGTAGATCTTTTTTATTGCCCGGGATACTGGGTAATGGTAGATCTGTTTTATTGCCTGGGATACTGGGTAATGGTAGATCTTTTTTATTGCCTGGGATACTGGGTAATGGTAGATCTATTTTAATTGCTTAAGAAATGCTAAGCCCATATTGTTGGGAGATAACGTGCAAATATGAACACCAACGACCACAGCACAGAAGGCCTGCGTTCTTCAACCCTTAAAGCATCAGGCTATTACTTTTTAAAAATCATTTTTCATTTCTTACAAAGAGTTTCAATGAACAGGATGTTGAAATTTGAAATTTTAAATGAAAAAAATTGTAATTATTACGTTTAAAACACTCTCTTTTAAAAAAAAAAACCAATATCAATGCGATGCATTTCGATAGCTTTAAACTGGTTTCACTGTTGAAAGGCATGGAAATCTTCACATTCCAAATCTTCCTATAAAACTTTGGCCTTTATAAACTGCGACATCCGACTGTTATTTTCTCTGCAGGTGACCCAGCAGGGTCAGACCCAGTGTCTGAGCGGCTTCCTGGGTCTGGACGTGCCGCCACCCCGAGGTCCCCTGTGGATCCTGGGCGATGTGTTTCTCGGCACTTACTACACGCAGTTCGACATGGGCAACAACCAAGTCGGCTTCGCCCAGGCCAAGTAATCGGGGACGCCCGGTCTAGACGCTGCTTTTAGTTAGCTGGGTTTTACCAGTTCACCGAGACGAGTATTTCAATTATAGTCTGGAATCAAATCGCTTTAAAACATTAGAGCTGATGCTTTTAGTTAGTCGGGTTTTGCCAGTTCATCAAATCGAGTATTTCAATAGTCTGGAATCGAATCGCTTTAAAGTATTGAAGCTGATGCTTTAGTTAGTCGGGTTTTGCCAGTTCATCAAATCGAGTATTTCAATAGTCTGGAATCGAATCGCTTTAAAGTATTGGAGCTGATGCTTTAGTTAGTCGGGTTTTTGTCAGTTCATCAAGACGAGAAAGCAAGTGTGAAATCGAATTACTAGAAAGTTTGAATAATCTGGCCGTTTGTAACGGCAGGTAACAAAGTAGTAGGAGCTAAGCCTGTAATTCATTCTTACTGACGGCGAGTGTTAAGAGCTAGCCTAATCATTTCAATGAAGTTAGCAGGCAGGGCTTGGAAGCAAAACTGGGAACTGAAATTTTTAGATGTGTGGATTAGCTCTTTGTGTATTATTGATTATCGTGTTGTGTTTATATTTATTGTAAGCGCTGTATACACAGCATAGTGCTCTAACTATTCTTGGATACCGAGGTTTTTTTCCCTCTTAGGATATTTGTAACAAAATTTTCTATACATATCTTATTGTAATTGATTTATTGTTGATTTTAAAAATTTTTTATTTCTAAGTATCGTCCTGAATATACAATCATTATGGTATCAATAAATTAGAAAACAATAATACATTTTTATATTAAAAAACCCAAACAATCCAACGTTCAGTGTTCCAAACTTTTGTTCCTCTCTCTATTGTCACTTATTAGGTTATAAGTTTTGTTTTTAGTTTAGAGGTTTACTTTCTCTTGACAAAAATACTGGCCAACTGTACCGTAATGGACCGTTCGTCACCCATCTCCCTGATAGCACTGGTGTAGCTTCGTGATCTCCTAGTACTACAGTACTAGTAGATACTAAGCTGTTGGACCGAAAGATTTAGAGTTCGAGACCAGGTAGTTCGGTGTTTTATGCAGCGCTCTAGAACAGCCCGGGTTTAGCTGCTGTTGCCACGGCCCGACCCAGTCACTGGTTTATTTTTTTATTTTTTATTTTTTAATTTTTATTTTTATTTATTTATTTTATTCACTGTATTAATCCCTTTCGGGAAATTTGGCTTCGTTACTCAGCGTAACTGTGTCGCCACAAGAGCAGCGCCACTAATGCCCCAGCAGACCAGTACATTTAAGGCCACTTAAAACCCATATGAAGGGTGTTGCAGGCGCATATCACAAATTCAAGAAATGCCTGGAGCTGGGTACCCATTTTACAGGTGGGTGGACTGGGAAAAGTTAGGGTAAATTGCTTTCCCAAGGCCATTTTTAGGCCCTATGCTGGGGCCAACACCTTAAATTATCCCCCTTGACCCGTTTTCTTGGCAGTCGATACACAAATAAACAAAATACACCGGTGCCTCTCTCTCCACACCCCCACTATCTATCTTTTGTTTCAATAAGAGACAAACCTAAGCAAACAAGGCCACTCATTTGTCAATTTGACAATCGCTCGTACTATTCTTCGACAATCCAATTTATTCAGAGAGACAGAAACTTTGTTTTTACATTAATGCCGATCCATCCTTCAGCAGACAAGCAGAGAATGTTTCTGGTTACATCAGTTCCAGCCTTTAGGTCTATTCCTCTA
>BMAT01005133.1:217133-228353 GCA_019649035.1 Elysia marginata
TAATGTGTGTTTGTGTGCATTTTTTTCTCTTAATTATCATTCCTATGTTTTACGGTCTGTGGGATGGAGAATTAAAACAAATTCTGTCCTCATCCAGCACTCACTCACTATGTGCCGGGAAGTCTGTGGGATAGAGGATTAAAACAAATTCTGTCCTCATCCAGCACTCACTCTGTGCCGGGAAGTCTGTGGGATGGAGGATTAAAACAAATTCTGCCCTCATCCAGCACTCAGGCACTATGTGCCGGGCTGTCTGTGGGATAGAGGATTAGAACAAATTCTGTCCTATCACCTACATACACGCAGCATTCACGCATTATGTGCTAGTAAAAACGTCATAGGCGCTACGGAGTCTTGCCCGTGGGATGCCGTAGAAAAAAGTTTATCAGTCCAGCACCCACACTTATGTGTAATAATGCCCCCGTACTCACCAAAAGACCAGGGATACATTTCGGAGCATGGGGGTCAAAGCTTAGAGCACGTTATTAAACACTGATCACGGTGAAGCTGAAAGTGACCGTTAGATCTTTGATGTCCTTTAATGATGGACGATTATGAGCTGCAGAAATTATCAATTGGACTTTAACTTCTCACTAGATGTAAAAGTCCTAGTCCATCTCTGTTTATGTGGTTTTAAAATATTCTGCCCTCAAAACAACCTCGGTCAAAGGCTATGTCTCACAGAGGTGTTTTCAGTGCATATTGTTATAATTATTACTAGCCGAATATCTCGCTCTATAATCCTAGGAGAAAATTTAACATTTTGACACGGTTTGTTAAACAAACGCCTGAAGGTTCATCACCATGTATCTGACAGCATTTCGGTGCTAACAGAAATCATGTCCCCTTCTGTCCGTCTGTCTCTTCTTCTCTCATATCTCTTCCTCTCTACCTCTATAGATCTGCCTAACTGTAGTGATATTTCCAACGACCTGCTCTATGTAATTTGTTTCTCTTTCGCTCTGCAATCTCTCCGTGACTTTTCATGTCATAAATTCGGTCGGTCAGTGACTGGTCATGAGTTGGGTGATTATGTTTCAGCGTCTGTACTGATGCCGTGTGGTTACACTGTTTTAATGTTTTTCTATACAGCATGTCCCTTTGTTCTGAAGCCTATGGTGTCCGCCTGTGGAAGATAATAAAATATGCTTGACCCGAACACTGAGGATGATGGTTGTGGCCGGGTGAGTTAAAACGTAGGCTGAGGTCTTAGCTCGTAGACTGTTTCTTCATCTATATCTCTAGTCCTCCGTTTATCTGCTCATCCATTTCTCTAGCTCTTTTCTTCGTTTCAGTGTTAAGGCTAGCCGCATCACTCCCATGGTCAAACCCACAGTATTTCCACATGACAAAATAACAGATATTAAAACCATTTCAACAGCCCAGAATGGCCAGGCATTATGTTTGGGAAAGGTCAAAGGTCAAATCTGCTCATATCTCAAGCCTTATGTATACCCTCTTGCTCTTGGTCAAACGCAAAATTAAACAGACCAATTATCACACCATCATCTCTGTAATGTTCAAACAAAAAGCGAACTTTTTCTCCTAAACATGCTATAAAAGCCTGGCATTTCGAAACATTTCTCATTGAATGTGGCCAGAGCTGGCAAGGGATAGAATCCATACTGATTACTTTGTCTTAGACGTGAAGGAATAGAATCGAAGCAAGACAAAATGGTAAGATGATTCAACGCTAACTTGCTTCTAGAGTCATGCTCTGTCAATAGCATCGTCCCTTTCTTGTCATTTTTCACTGCCACATGTATGATTATTCTATTGTAGAAAGCAACTTCATATACCACCACCACCTTCGCCACCACTACCATCGCCACTACTACTACTACTACTACAACAACAACAACTACTATACTACTACGACGACAACTACGACTACTACTATAACTACTACTACTACTACTACTACTAATACTACTACTACTACTACGACTACTACTACTACTACTACTACTACTACTATTACTACTACTACTACTACTACTACTACTACTACTACTACTACTACTACTACTACTACTACTACTACTAGTACTACTGCCTTACTTTGCAGCATGCATAATTATGTATTTGTGTTGGTCATCAGAAAAAAATATTTGAAAAATATTCAATCTGCTGATTGCGGAGAAAACTCATTACTTTATCGGATGTACAAACAGCATAAGGTTTTATCATTGCAGTGGTAACTAAACAGTTTTATTTCGACTCCATGTATTAAGTTCTCTGCGCCAACACCTCCCTCTCTTTAAACCTCTGCACGAGTCGGTGGTGTCAGCATCTCCCGTTGGTTAAATTGTCTATGCAAAATTATCGATGATTCTGTGGCGTGGTGGTCTAGGGGCAGAGACTTGGCTTGTCACGTTCACTTCTTGGGAGAGGATCTTTACACAGAATTTCTCGTATAACTAGGCATTAAGTGAGTACCCGCCTACAGGCACGGAAAGATCTTGTCACTATGCCAGGGTGATGCGCTTTATAACTGCTGCTGCTCTGTCAATTCTGAGTTCAGAAACTAATTCGGTTGGTAATCTCTGTCGTGCAATCCATATAAAGCGCTTGGTGCATTGGGCGCTTTATTTTACCTTTTCTAAAATTGTTGGTTTTTTGCCTGTTTCGACGAATCTAGTTGAAGTTGTGTTTCTACACGGTTCTGATGGCCCTCGGCCTGGCCAGTGTGACGAGCGCTCCAGCGGCTGAAGCAGAGACAGACACGGTGAAAAGATCGGAACGCGGTGAGACGTCGGCTTTCTTGTCTTGAATTTCTTTAAACATGAATCATAATAAATATATGCCTATAACATATATGAACACAGATTTCAACACACTGTAAGCGTACCGTAATGAATTATGTGTGAAAACTTTATGAACATAAATTTCTACGTGCATAAATCCTAGTAGATATGCATATATGATATATGTGAACACTGATTTCTACCTACATAAATCGTTATAAATATGTTTCATGTAGCAAATGTGAACCTACATAAAGCAAAAAGAAGAAGAATCATGAATATTTCATGACTTATTTCTTTAACATAGATCATGTCTGATTGTCGTTAGGAATAAAATATTCAATTTCCTGCTTCTTTCAAATGTTCTCTTTTTTATAGAGAAGTGTTTACATGCATTTTTGTTTCGATTGTTTCTTTGCTTTTCACATGTTTTTTCAAGTAACTCGATATGATTTTTTTTCTCCTCTTCCTGTGTGATTGTCCTCAGACTGTCTTGTACACGGCTACAGATATCGCCATGGGGAAATCTTCTCCATCCCTGGGTTCTCACACTGTCTGCGCTACAGGTGCTTGCACGGGGGCTGGGATGTCCACTCTGAAGGTCAGTTTATGTCCACACTGAAGGTCAGTTTATGTCCACACTGAAGGTCAGTTTATGTCCACACTGAAGGTCAGTTTATGTCCACACTGAAGGTCAGTTGAGAGGTTTCAGGTAGTTTTTTAAACTATATACAAAGTAGTACCTTAAGAACAAGCTTAACGCGTGCATAGAACTTCTTGTCTTTTTTTAATGCGTGAAGAACTTGAATGAATAATAATAATAATAGTAAAAATAATAATAATAATAATAATAATAATAATAATAATAATAATGATATATTGGTTTTATATACCGCATATCCATAACAATTCAGTTTGCTCTATGCGGTTTACAAATGCTGATAAATACAATGATATTCACGACAACATAATTAAGTACATTTAAGTTTATCTGACGTGACAAATCAAAAGGAGTTACAGGTTTAAACTAAATACCTAGAAGTATACATAGTATTTTCACTGTTTCTTTAACAGTTATATTGATTTAGCTTCCCTGATGGTTAAAGGGAATTCTCTTTCTCCCAATCTTCTTCATCCCTTCCATTCCCCATTCCTCAAACTGTTCTAAAAAATAAGACAACTCCGGATGTTGTTTTGGTATAGGAAAACCCATCGGATCCCGACCATCAGTTTTGTGGTTTTGCATGACTTTATTTTTATGCGAGTATATTTGGATGACGCAAATTACTAGAGCATTCTAGACTGTTTATACTTTGCTTTGTCAGGAGCAAACACCCTGCTTCACAAAAATCCAGGCATTTTCGTTACGTCTAGACTGGACTTTTGCAACCTAAAAACAGACATGGCTAACGCTATCTTTAAAAGTTCATAAAAGGAGTGTTATTATAAATGATTTTTTTCTGGTAATATTGACCTTAAGTTCTTACCATTTGAATGAATGACTAGCGACGTGACAAAATGAGACGTCTTGCGGCTCCGGTAGTATTTTCTCCCTTTCATTATATATACATATTTCTAAATTATACCTTCTAACAAGTGTGTCTCCCATTTAAAAAAACTTAGTCGAATTCGTATTTAACCATAATAGTTGCCTAAAATAGATGTTGTCTACAGTACCAAGAACTATAATAATAATAATAATTATTATTATGATAAAAATATAATAATAATAAGAATCATAATAATAATAATAATAATAATAATAATAATAATAAAAATAATAATAATAATAATAATAACAATAATAATAAAAGTAATGATAATTATAAAAGTAATAATTATTAATAATAATAATTTATTTATATAGCGGTTAAAATTCACCAAAAAGTTCTCGGTGGCGCTACCATACAAAGATTAAACATAAGCCCTTGTAAAGCAGTGTGAATGAAACAAAATTAAAGAGAATTGCGATAAAAATGCATCGAAATTGTTACATCAACCAAAAATGGTTTTTGGTCCTACTCTAATAATTGGTATAATTAGAAGCCGACAAAGAATCGATACCGAATGTTATTGTAGCCATTAACATTTCTTATTACGTCAGAAAACAATCCAAAAGAAGTCATGCGCGATTGTAAAATAGTATCAGCTAAAAAAAAAGCAACCGAAAAGTCTTATAATACAAACATGCGAAACGCATTAAATTTTTACATCATCAAAAATTAGGATAACACTTTACTAATACATGATAAAAAAGCACTTTTAAAAATGATTATACGCTATGGTAATATGGTCATGTAAGCTTATAACCTTGAAAAAAACCAACCTCAAACGAAACCAATATTACTATACAGTTTAAATATGAAGTGCATAAAAAATTCGTTGTCTAAAAACAGCCATATTCACAATAATTAGACAAAATAAAAAACCTCTAGGGTAAATTGGATGAACTAAACCTGTTTCTTGTGAAATTATTTCCATATCATAAATTTGAAAACGGTAAATGTGGTGACGTATCAACATAAACCTATGGTTGTTAATAACATCGTCCGAATAAAGTTGTCTAAACCGGGCTTTACCACAAAACGTCTAATTTTGTTGCCATGCTGTGAATACAGTGATATACTATTACCTAAATGTCTAAAATGTTTGATGGCGGTGTTACAGTACCGGTAATGTCTAATTCTCTGATTTGGTCTCTCCGTTAGCTTGTGAGGTAGACGGACAATGCCACGCCGTGGGCAGTACGTTCACTTCTGATTGTGTGACGTACAAGTGTGAGAAGACAAACAACTGGTACCAGCCAACAGCCATTCACACAAGTGAGTTGTTATAGACTTAAGTAAACCCAATGCTCTTTCCACGAAGTGCCAAAAAAGCATTGAAATAAGAACCTCATCCCCACAAAAGTTTCCTCAAGAATCTTAGGGAAGTTTACGCAGCCAAAAGAGTGGTGTATATGTTTTAATGATTTAGAGGTGTAATGTCACCCAATCAACATTTTACTTCTTATTGTTGGAGTGTACCCGACCCGGTAGAGACATAGACAAGACTGTGTGATAAGTTGCCTTTCATGTCCTTATGTAACTGCATATTGATCGTACCAGTCTAATTTTGAAAACACCAATTTGCCTTGTATTACAATTTGTCCTCTTCTCTCCATAGCATCCTCTCTCGACAAATGTCTGAACACCTCCGCCAAAAAATTATCTACTTTATAATTTTTCTTTCCCTATTAATATTACTGTTTTTTTGCATCTTCTTAATGCTATGTTATGTTTATTATATACTTTTGTTCCCTATTTCTATCAATTTCTTTCAGTTATTACGAAGAAATAATCGGTCTTCATCCCCTGAAAATGGAAGAAAACATCTCACGTAGACCCTAAAACGAAACAAAATTCACGCAAAATCTAAGCTAGATCCAGGCCTAATCGAATTTAGATGCATTGATCGCTGTTTGTCGTTGCAAATCTAAATCTAGATCTCCGGTATCTTTGCTAGACGAGGTCTAGATCTCTAGATATATTATCTAGATCTAGCTCGGACGCACTGATTGTTGTTTGCCTTTTCAAAGCTATATCTAGATCCATGCACTTAAATAGTCTAGACTGCGTAGCCTAGGCCTATCTTTTCACAGGCCACTTTGATTTCCAGGATAATCGAGATCTCGAGCCGAGAACTTACCTTCATTGTTCGATGATGTATGTTTACCATTTTCAATTCGAAAACTACTTTTTTCGTTTTTGGTTTAGAGTTACAACATGGAAGAGGAAGGTTATTTCGGAAGTCTTAGAAACGGCGGATAGTAGATCTAAGAATCGCTCACAACAAACTAAACAAATCACATTTTTAATATTTGGTTCTACAAAAAAATTGCACCTAAAATCAATGGCTTACTATTTAACTCCAAAACTTTGCCGACATTTTGGCGAACACCGCATCAAAATCGGTGCTCTTTGTAAAAAACCTTTCACAACACAAAAATTGCACTCCTAACATAAAGATAAGATTATGAGAAATGGGGCGTAAATCTTTTAAAAAGAAATAAGTTCAGAACGTGGTTTTGAGCGATTATAGCCCTTATTATTGATTTATTCTTTGGTTGTTGTTTTTCCTGTTTGGTTCGGAAAGTAAAGGGAAGGGGTTGATTGTTGAATCGTCCAGTTACAAAAAATCAACTGCGGATGAGATTTTTTGACATCCAACGTATGTAAAGTTTGGGTAACAACAGTGTTGATATAAACAGCGTCGGGAATGTAAACAAAGTATGTTCGTTTTCATGTAGTTTTCTGGTTCCTAATGTGATCATAATGACGGTAACATTCTGCACTGACGTGTTATTGCTTTGTGGGACAGGCAGGGACAAGCAAAAACACAAACGAACACTCAACGAAATCAGGGCTTTCGGTTAAATTGATAATATTATAGACTGTATATTTTATAAATTAATAACTACATAACCATCATTCTAATTATTGATATAAAACACAAAAAATGTAATGCGTTATCCTAGCTAAAGTAAAATTTAGCATAACACAATGTGTGACAACTATTGAACATTTTATACTATTTCATGTCTGTGTTTATATTTTCATCCAAATGGTATTAGGATAATTTAGTGGATCACAAACAACCTACTGTTGTCAGCAGTCGTATGTAAGTTCCCCAATGTTAGGATCACAAGAAAGAAAAAAAAAAGGTCTTTTATAATAGCCTCGCAACCAGTTTAAAACGTACGGATAGCGCAGTATTTGAGCAATGCGTTTTTTTAATCACGAAAACATAAAAAATTTCATGAAGTTATAGAAAGTTTATGTAAATTTGTACTTGTCTCGACATAGAATATATATGGATGTTCCATTGACTTTAATTCGTTTAGAGTAGTTCCCTATGGGCAATGGTGGATGGTTAGGTTTAAATTTAGCACTAGATTCGTCAAACAAACTCTGCGGCAGTATCCGCGCCCATAGAAGAGCTCGCTGAGGAGTCTATCTTTTGAACTTTACACACAACAGAATTTTGTTATTTACCAGACGTGTACAAAATGAAATATAAATCTACTTTAAAAAGCCGTTTTCTCAAATTAATTTCCTCAATATGCTATTCATATGGACTGGTTGAGAAGCATAATGCGATCCTATGACTTGGTGTGTTCCTCTCTGTGTTGCAGTGTGCAAAGACGCAAACGGTGCGTGTAGAGGAGAATACGAGACGTTTCCCTACGTGATCAACGGGCGCCGGTACAACCGCTGCCAGTGTATCGTGTCATCCGGAGGCTACGTGAGGTATTCCTGCGGTGGCAAGTGATACAAGCTCTCAATGCTGAGGGATAGATGGCCAAGCAGCCGAAAAGATTAATGTTAGTTTCTGTGATGGTTTAACGGAATTTTCTTTTAAACGCTGTCCATCACAGGAGCTAGGACTTAAATATCATCAAAGCCAGCTGTGGCGACTTCCAGGCTTTTTTCTTTCTCAGACTGTTTCCCGCTTTAACTAAGCGCTTCGAGTCACCAAGTTGTAATCGACTTTTTAAAAAAATTGTTAATGACATTTAGTATATTGAAATAAGTCTACCTCGTAAAGTTCTGTTGAGCGTTAGAGACAAAAACAATTTTTTCCCAAACGGGGTTTTTTCAGGTATCAAGATGAAAGAAAAAAACTTCTAGGACACTCAATACATTTGAATATATTGTAAAGCTTCATTAGTGATTTAAACGTTTAAACCTCGTCATGCTAGAAAAATAAAACCAATTTTTGGTATGCATAAAATGTTAGCCATGTCCACCTCGATTAGTTAGGGCATTGTCTAGGCAGTAGAGGTGTAAAATCACAAAGGATATTAGTGTCCTTCTGGTCTGGTAAGCTCTGAAAACACAATAGAGATAGCAGACTTAGCAAACATGTCATTGGGTCATAATTATAGGTTAACGGTTAAACATCCAAAGCTGGCACTTTGGTTGAAGGTCATACATGAAATTAACTCCTTGATCGGAAATATCCAACAGCCGTCTTTAATTTGCTACTTCATTATCAAGAAACAAAATTTAACTTGGATATTAATCTGGCGTTAAAAAATTAGACAATCACAGAAGATTGCAACATTTGTGCCAGGGCATAGAGCAAAAACAAAAACAACAAAATAAGCAACAACAAAAAAAACCCCACAAAACCAAATTCAAGAAATGTCCACCATTGTTACTGTGTGAATGATAAAACTATTAGGATGACGCAAGAAAAAAAAGTAAAACTTCACTTCGTTTCAAGGCACAACATCAAACTCACCGACTCTCCTAAAACTTTGAACTATTGAAAAACATGAGTTGAACTTGGTTTTCAGGGAAATAAAATCATCACAAATATTTTATCTTTTCAAGCTTTCATATCAATTTTGTTTTGTTGTATGGCTCAAAAGAATTATGAACTTGGGGGAGGGGAAGGAGGGTTGTTTGTTTTGAATTTCATCAAGTAGCAACTTTGTTTTTTTTTACCTCAGCTAGCCAACACTAGAGATGAAAGACTTTTAAAAAGTACACTAGAGTTGCGAACGAAAAAAAAACCACCATTTAGTTTAATTCAATTTATAAAATAAAAATAAATTTGGCAAAGAGGTGGTTTTTTTTTAAACACTTTGCAGACAGAATAGGACAATAATTGTTATTTTTACCAACACACGCAAAACTATTTAAGTTTTAATCTCTTTTTTTTCTGATACACATTTTCGTATAAGAGAACAAACGACACCCAACCATAGTTTTTATTATCATGTATTTGGAAAGAAGTCAAGACGTTTTATGTTCATTTAATTTAACGCTAGAAGAATGATAGATTGATTGAAGTTTACACAAGTTTTACTCAGAATTTCTTTCCAAGCGCTCTCGCCAATTAAAATTATTTTATCTCCTAAATGTGACGCGGCATGGCGCACCTAGTCAATGTACAACTTGTTGTGTATGAATTCAAGCCGAAATTTTTGGAAAAATTCAGACCTCACATTAGTGTAAAGAATAATTATTTTTATGCGTGAATTGCAAGAAGTTTCATATAGAGCATGCAGATATATCTCTTCTTAGATATCAACGAAGTCATTTTTCATTTAGGCTTGCATGAAAATATTATTATTGTTTATTGAATTGAAAAAAAAACCCAGAAAATTTATGGCTTAAAACCTTTTTTTTCGCACAGATCAGGCATACTATCTCTATTTTGAAGATCGATGGAAGAAGCTTAGAAAACACGGAGAATTTAACTTAATCAGAGATAAATTCAGATATTAAAAAATTGCGCAAAATTAGAGAAGAAATGGTGGTGGAAAGGTAATTATTTTACATAGATTATGTGTCTCAAACTGAGAGCTTGACAAGGGGGGGGGGGAGTGGGGAATTATAGGAAGACGGGTAGAAGAAAGGGACACAAGCAAGATATAATTATTGTAAGTACTGTATATTCAAATCCATGTATATAAACAACAGATTTCTAAAATCAAAACTCATGCGTAGAACCCAAGAGGTGAAAAGCAAACCTTACCTAGGTTGTGTTACAAACTCTGTCGAAATGTTAAGATGTGACGTCATAGTCAAGGCAGATTTACCTGGTAGTTGCAGGTTAACTGTCGTTATTGTTGATCTTGGTGGAGGCGACAAAGATGACCTGAAGAGCCGCTAGCCAATCAGCACTCAGTATTCAAAACAAAGCAAAAAGACCCAATGGAACCAAGAGATCACAATTTTATTTTATTTTTGTTTGTAAACTGAATAACAGTAGTTCTACAGTGGACAACTGGAGTAGGCATGATAAAGATGTGAACAAGAAACATGGCAGGTTTGACGAACAAACAAAGCAGAACAGTGTGACCAATAAATATTGTAAGTTTGTTTCTTAGTATGTTGATTTTCTGTGATTGTTTGAATCAAGTTTTTAGAAAAACATTAAATAAATGAGAATGACGGGCTGTTATCCTTGTCAGAGCATTCACTACGTTGGTTCTCAGCTAGTCCTGACAATGACACCAAAACACTCGCTTTCTCTACCCGTCTCACAACCAGTGGAAATCAGTCTGATATCGGAATGTTTACACTCAAAGGCGAGGACATTTTGAACATTTCTGAGCTTCTAAATTTAAAACATTTCATGTACATCAAAATGTGGTGGAAAGATATTACTTAGGAAGTTCTTTTGCTTAAAATATAGAAACAAAGAAAAAAGATTGACTTTCAGTAGGCGTTACGTTTACTTGAATATTCGGAGATGGAGCTAATGTAAGCTGGTGGCAAGACGTGTAAGCTTCACAAAGCCGTGGTACATTTTTAACATGATATAGGGTTTCACTACTTTACTTATATAACAAGTAGGATATCATTTAGCTTGCTCACAAAGCAATAGAAAAAAGATTTATTTTTTACATTTACATGCACATGTTCGTTAACACAGCAAAACGTACAAGCTGCTTTATTCCGATCATCTCCCTCTTCAC
>BMAT01005139.1:0-15453 GCA_019649035.1 Elysia marginata
AAGCCCTGTCCATCATTAACGATGCTCTCAGGGCTTACCTGTTGATGGCGAAGAAGCAGGCAGCCGCCCGCCATTCTCCGTTTACGCGGAGCGGGCGCCTCCTCAGACAGAGGTTGTTTCTTTCTCTTGCTTTGGGGCGGCGGCCGCAAAAACTTGCCAAACGCGGGCCAGATCGCTTCACGGCGCAGCCATCTCCCAAACTTTTTTGTATATCTCTTTCCAAAGAGGGGTGTACAGCTTTTTCTCTTCCAAGATGAGCCGGCATGCGTCGAGGTTTTG
This sequence comes from Elysia marginata, assembly GCA_019649035.1. Classification (NCBI taxonomy): domain Eukaryota; kingdom Metazoa; phylum Mollusca; class Gastropoda; family Plakobranchidae; genus Elysia; species Elysia marginata. The sequence goes on from BMAT01005139.1 coordinate 280, forward strand.
GGTCACGGCTCGCGCGGCTTTATCCGCGCCGTACTCGTTCGCGTAGTTCCATCCAGGTTTCCCTGCCGCCCGCCGAAGTGAGTCCTGAGCCATATCTCCGATATCATCAGCGATCTGGAAGGCCGTGCCAAAATGGTGACCAGCCTGTTGGAGGTCGACGGCCTCCTCTGCAGACCCTCCCACGATAAGCCATCCTGTGAGGAAAGAAATCTCAAAGAAAGTTGCCGTCTTCAGCTGCACGATTTCGAGAACAGCTCCACCCCCGTACTGAGAGAAAAGTTCGTTAGGTGAGAGCGAAGAGTCCATGAACTGGCCTCCGGCGGCGCCGAGGGCTCCGATCGCCCGACCCACATCATAGCACAGCCGGGTTCCGACGCGGTCAACATTCTTAAACTCGGGACAGTTGTCGCGGATCCAATCAATTTGTCGCGAAAGGTCTTGGAAAGCCGCAGAGACGAGCGAAAGTGCGGCCATGTGGGCGACAGCTGGGCTCTCTTTCGCGTGGACCGCGGCTTTCCCCCGTCGCTCGTTGTCGTCGTCAAAAGCGGGAAGATCGTCGATCACAAGCGAAGCCGTATGGAGGTACTCGATGAAGAGAGCTGCATCGGCAGGGTCCACTATGTCTACGGGGGGGTCACCTTTTTTTGCGCTTTCTTGCCGCGCGAGGGTTCCAGCCCGAACGACCTCCATAATGATGATAGGCCGCAAACGCTTCCCGCCCCGGAGGGCATGAGCGCACGCCTCTGATAAGCGGTTCCGCCCCCCGAACTCTCTAAGCTCTAAAGCCCGTTCCACGAGGCCATCGACTTCTTTGCGATACTCTTCAAAAGTTTTTTCTCGTAAAAGGCTTTTAGCCGAGATTTCTCGCAGAGGTTCGGCCCGAGGGAGAGAAGAGCGCACCTCAGCCCGCAGGCCAAAACGTTTTTCTACTTTCTGCATTATCTGACGCGCCCGGAAGGCCTGAGCGCTTGCGTAAACAAGAACGATCACAAGCACCGCGATAATGGCCAAATAAACCGTATGGTGTGTCGCCCGTCTTTGCCGCTTGGCGGCTCGGTCTGTCTCCTCGCAGCCGTCACCCATAATAAGTTTGCGCCGCCTTCGATGGATGTACGGAAGAACAGACAGAGAAGAAAAGCGCTCCTGCCCTTTGTTATTCTTGGCGTAGAATACTATGTCAGAGCTTCTTTGTGTCTTCAACGTACGTTTGGACAGGTACGGCCTCGCTGCCGCAGTCTGGTTTGCGGTCTGTGTAGATTTTGCCGAGTTCGGGCTAGGCGTTTGCCTTAAAGGTTTGGAAGAGAAAGCAGCAATGCGCACAATGCCCTGGACAAGGCTTCCGTCCATATTATAGGAGGTGGGTTGCCTCGCCTAACGGAAGCAAGGACCGGGCCCTCCGCCGCCAAATGTAGAAGATGTTAATACGCTGGCCTGCGCGCGTAAATGAGACTCGCCTGCTGACTCTCGAGCGTCGGCGTGGACTTACACTTACTTTACTTTTTCCGTCCGCGTACCGTTAAAAGCGCTGCCCTTGGCGAAGTCCTGAGATCACCGTTAATGAAGGACTGGGCTTGTAAAGCTTTCAATCAGCCGTTGACGGAGGACTGGGCTTGTAAAACTTTCAATCGTTCGGCGAGCCCTTGGCGAAGCCCTGAGATCACCGTCAATAAAGGGCAGGGCTTGTAAAACTTTCAATCGGTCGATCGGGCCCTGAGATCACCGTCAACGAAGGACAGGGCTTGTAAAAATTTCAATCAATCGCTAAAGCCCTTGGCAAGAAGAAGGGCTTTAGCGTGTGAGCGTTCGAACCGTTGGCGCCCGGGGGTGCAATCTTTTCTCAACCGCCAGATGGGAGCGCTTCACAAAAGATCTTGGAGGCCTCCGGCGTATCTGCCACTGGACCGCTTCGTCTCGGGCGGCCCTTCCCCGAGTGTCAGGAGTTATAGGCCCAGCCTGTGCGGTTGGCTGTCGGCGAACTAAAGAACCCATACCCGTTTCTAGGCCTGGACCCCGACGAGAGAGGCGCTGAAGAGACCACCCCCCATGGTGTGCACCCCCATCCCCTCAAAATCGTCAAAGCCGTGATTCCTTAAAGTTTCGCCGTCGGCTACTAGGGCGGCCCGAAGGTTTTTACCTTTGGTCGGGAAGCCGCCTGCGTGGGGCTTTAAGTTCTCCCCCATCCCCTTCAGGCTGTCAAACCTGCGGCTCTTTAAGGTGTCATCGCCGCCGTCAGCAAGGGTAGAAACGCGAAGAGTTTTTCCTCCGATCGAAAAGCCGCCTGTGTAAGGGTCCGAACGTTCGCCGATCGAGCCAAAAACTCGGTCAGAATCGCTGCTACGAGCGGCAAGATCCTGTGTGTGGCTGCGGAACTCGGGGGCCTTCATGCGTCCTTCGCGTCGGCTTTTATGACTGACCCGCGTCGAGGCAAAGCCTCCTGTCTGAGCCGAGCGGACAACATCCAACGGGTTTCTCAGATGTGCGAGGGGCTGGCCATAGTGGTGGACTTCGAGGTTCTGCGCAGCCGCGGCCCGCACAGAAGACGCTTTGCCCTGGTGGAGAGCTGTGTTGTAATCTGCTGACGGGGCGAGACCACCTCCTGCCATTGCCATGCCGACCCCCCCCGACGACGTACCCATTTTCCCGGCGGCAATAGCTTCTCCTTGAACCATTCGGAACTCGGCTGAAGTTCCTTCACGCAAGCCGCGGATCATCGCGCTTGCGTTGGCCAGCCGAACGTTAGAAGGGCCGGCGTGAGTCGGACTAACTTTGTAAAGCGCAGCCTGACGGTCGCTGGGAGGAGCGCCGAGGCCCGAGCCCCCTTTGAGGTTTTGGCCTGCAGCTTGCATGGCTTGGTCGTGCTGTCCTTGATAAACTACTATAGCTGCGTCGCGCGCAAGCTCAGGGGCCGAACGCCCCACGCGTTGCGCCTGAACAGAATTGCCGCGGTCTGCATCGCCTTCTTGGCGTCGGTGTAACTCCCGCCGGTGAGCTGCAGCGGCGCCCATGCTGTCGGCGAGAATTTGGCGCTTCATTGCCGCCCCGTGCGCGTGGGCGCCAAAGCCGATATCGACCTGAGTGGTCATAGCCCGAGCGCCTCCCGTGCCCCCAGGACTAGAAGTTTCACGCCCGCCACGAGTAGATATGGTGTGGCGCGCGCTAGCGAGGTCGGTGTCTACTTGTGCGACCCGGGCGAAGCCCCCTGTGCTCCCAGGGTCGCGGCCGCCCCGAGTAGTTGCAGCATGATGCGCAATGGCAAGGTCAGCATCTACCTGTGCTGCTGCAGCTCGAGCGCCCCCCGCAGCTTTGGCGCCAAAGGTTTCGCGGCCGCTTCGGGTGGATACAGTGTAGCGCGCGACGGCGAGGCCAGCAGCGCCAGAAATGTTGCGCCAAGGCGCCGTTTCGGCGTTTGCCGCCCGGTCGACGCGACGAGAGTTGTCGCCTTCCGCCCCCCGGACGGGATCATATTCGCCCCGCTGGAGCCAGCTTTGGAGTCCGCGGTCTTGCTCAGGCACGCACAGGCCGTCTTCGCCACTTTTAACAACTTCATAGCGTTGTCGGCGCTCGTCGGCGATAGTTTTGTGGCCCCTCGGGAGGTCGACTTTTTGGGCTGAAAACCAGTGCATATGGTCTTTCACGCGGCGCTGGACTTCTTTTTTGTTGTACTCCATCGCCGCTCCGCTCCAAGGGCGATCGGCTTCGATAAAGTCGCCGTGGCCAACATTGTGGCCCATTTGCACTTTGCGCGGACTGGCGCGAGTGACCGTCTGAGCCCTTATCTTGTCAAGACGGGGCTGAGTGCTGGCTCCTCGGGGGTCGTTCCCTGTAAAGCCCAGAAAGAGCTCGGAGTGGTGAGGATGGTTGTTTGGCCCGCGTCCGCCTGCATATCGAAGGTTTAAGATTGTTTGCGGTACAGCCGGGTTTCGTCGGGTGTGGTCGCTCTCGAGGAAAGGGGTGTCCGGAGACCAGTCGACGATTTCCCCCCGAACATACTGGTCGTAGTCGTCTTCGACGTCGCGAGAGACGCCCGCGACCAGTTTTGGGTCGGTTTCTTCAAGCTTGAAAAGAATCTCATTATTAAGGGAGACGCCGCCGGACGTCATTCCTCTAGATCTGGACCGAGCTGCTATGGTTGGCAGACGGAAAGGCGCAAGCTATAAAATTATCTTCGGTTTTTTGTTGGTTGACCGGGCTGCGCCCTCTTCGGGCTCAGTTTTAGCCGACCCGGTTCGTGGTGGCTTTCTCAAAAAACGGGCGCGCGCAGGCACCACTGGAGTCTCTGTTGTCTAGGCTTGGAGCGCGCGCCTCGATCAGAAAACGTCGTCTGCGCAGCGGTGACGCTCGGCCTGTGTATTCCTTGCAGCCCTAGTTGCCCATAGCAAAAAGGGTAGTGTGGGGTGTGTATCTTCCTGGTTAAAGCTCACCTTGGGCTGATAGTACTGTTAGCATGTCGCAGGCGACACGCCCTGGTATCTCGCTGTTTCTCCCGGGGGTGCTCCCTCGTTGTAGGCTGAGCTAGTACAGCTCCAAACGTTCTTATGGCGATACGACGACAAGCACAGCTCTCGCTTCAAAAAAAAACAGGCGCGTGTTGCGCGCGCTTCAAAAAAACAGGCGCGTGTTGCGCGCGCTTGTCCCGTCTTTCTGCCCGCTTTTGGGTGTAGTTTAGTTTCAAACCGTTGTGGGCCCTCGCGGCGCAGCTTTTTTTTTGGAGCCCGCCCTGCCCTCTCTATGAATCCTACTCGTGCAAGCCTAGGGTTGACGACAAGATCGCCGGCTGAAGATCGAGCTCGTCTAACTCATGGGAAGACGGATCTACTTTAGTAAACTCGGAGTCCGGAACTCCGACGTTGTCTGGCCGCCCGTATGCGCGCGGTGGGTTTTCTATACCGCTTTCAAGGGGGGGCGTGGTATAGACGGAGTAGCCGCCGCCCGTCGTAGCGCTGTGGTGGATCGAGGCCATAACATCACGGACACCTTGCGAGGCGCGGTCTTTACGCAGGAAACGCTCAAGAGCGTAGTAGTGGATAAAGACGAGGGCCGACACGCCGATCGCCATCCAGATCCCTGTCTTTAGCCCTCGCCGCCACCCAGTCCCTTTGATTACGTCTTTGTATACGCCGTAAACGATAATGAGAGCTAGAGTCGTGATGAGGAGAGCGGCAAAGAAAGGGTTGCTCAGAGTTTTGAAGATCAAGGCGGAGCCGCAAAGCCACTCAGCCCCGCTGTTGAGTGTTTTTCCGATCTCGAACGCCATTGGTGGCGCGCCTAGCTATATCTTGCTGAGCTATAAAAGTCCATATCAGCCACCTTCGTGTGTTCCATTTATCTTCGGGCGATACACGTACATCAGAAGAAGTGTTGTAGACTTACTCGCTGTCATCGTCTTCCATTTTGTCGCTACCGAGACCCTGTGTCGTGTCGTCGGCCATAAGGTCTGCAAGATTGTCTACTCTTCGGAGACGGTTTCTTCGACCCTTCGAGTTGTCGTCAGAAAAGGCGGCAGGTTCCGTACAAGAATTAGAACCCCCTCTTGTCTCATGCGGCATTGAGACAAGCGGTGTCGCTTCGGCAAAGAAGCTCGCCTCGCGTGGGGCTGTAGTGGCTGCGCAGACGTTACGTACTTCGGCGATGTGTTCGGCACGCGGAGGGGGGATCGTCTGCCCAAATTTAAGAGATTGGTCGGGGCAGACGGTTTCGGCGTGAGTATTGCGGGCTGGGACTGTTGCAGCGAAAGCTGCTTTCTGGACCCCCTGCGCCCGCTCGGCCGCCAAAAGCCCAACCAGTTTGTGATACTTTCCGTTTCTCTGTTTAAGGGCGGCCAGTTCGTTTTCGAGCTTCTCCTTGCCCTTTTCGGCTTCTATTATCTGGGCCGTAAGACACGCTTTTTGTTTCACAAGCTTGCGGATCGTCCGCCTCATGTCTTCGACGATATCTACCGAGACAGTTTCTCTGGCTTGGCCAATTCGGCGGATAAAGCTATTGTGGATTTCTCCTCGCTTTGCTAGAAGGATTGTCGTGGCTTGGTCCTGGATCATGCGGATCGTGACCCGCGGTAGGTGGTCATGCCCATCGATGATGCGCCGAAGCATGTCTGGTAGCGTGACGTAGCTGCCTAGGGTCGACACGAGGTCGACTACAATGCTCCCCAAAGCTTCGTCTTTTTCGGCCGCATCGAGCAAGCCGTAATAATCCTCCGGAATGAACTGCCGGACAATCCGTTCTACAAAGTCAGCAAAGGACAGTGTCGTAAAGCGAGTCGTTGCCTGAAAATACTTATGGAGGCTCTGCACGACTTCGCGGTAACACCGTCCGTCGTTCTTCACCCCAATGATATACGCTTGAACCCGGCGGACGTACTCGTCTGTGAGAGATGCTCCTGTTTCCAAGTGAGTCCGAGCCGAGTTGTAGACGTGGTTGAAGTACACGTCTACGAACTGCGAACCCAGAATCTCCAAGATGGAAATTAAACGCGGGTCGTGGTTGGCAAACCGCTGTGACGCATTCATGCCGCCGTTAGCTAAGAAGAAGAAAGCAAAGCAAAGGTTAGGGTTTTTAAACGGCGCTCTGCAGACTCGGCTTTTTTCTAATGTAAAGGCCACGCTGCTGTTCGGTCTAGATAAACATCTGTCCGGTTGGCGGTCTTGTGCTGGTTGGTGCGGGTAGAGAGGGCTCGCGGCCCAAAATTGAAAAGATTGTGTATAGTATAGCAAGCACACTCTCTCCTCTGGTGATCGTATCCTTTCTCAGCAGCTGCCCTTGGCAGGCTAGCCCCTTAGCAGGAAGTGTTCCCTTAAGCAGGCATAACCTTTAATAAGATAGCCCTTTAGCTGGTAGTACTCGCTGCCTTAGCAAGAGTTCCATGAACCGCCGCGCTTGCCATCATTATCATGAGTCTTCTCCGCAGACCTTTATGTGTCTGCGCTCTACCCTTTCCGCACTTTCGCCCGTGTATCTGTCAACGTGCTCCTATCCGCGCCCGCATCCCTCAAAAAACACTGATGCCGTCGCTCGTCTTGTACGCAGCCAAACGGCCGAGTATTGGCTTGAAGGTACACAGCGCTCCCGCACGTCAGTGCCGAACAGAGCCGTCAGAACGGCGCAGAAAGCCCTCGCCATGCCCGCAAAGCCCAAAACTCCTAAACAGATGTCCCAGATCCGCATCAAATGTATGGAATCGGCTGCCATACGCGGCCTGCTAAACATGTACTCCGGCGCCAAGCGCGGCTCCCCTCTCAGTGTGACGGAAGCGCTCTACACCGTCTTCTGTCTCAACGCTGCGGCCCGCATGCGCAATGTCCACTCTCGCTATTACTATGGTTCGATCGACAAAGGGCACCAGTTCCGAGTAGAGCTTCTCGACCGCGTCCTCGCCGAAACATTAATCTTCATCTTCATAGGGCGCGTGGCCGAACAGCCCGCAACGGCAAAAATCCTTCGCATGCCCCTCTTCAAAACATGATCTTTTTTACGGGTAGGCGCGATGGTTTTTTTTCGTGGGCCCGGCCCGAGGCGCCAAAAAACAGTACCAGGGTGCGCTATACCCGGAATTTTTCATAGAAAGGGTTGTCGGTGTCCATCGTAACACCTTCAGACCGCACAGTAGCACACAGCTCCGACAAGGCGTTGGACCCGAACAAAAAGGGGCGCGGGTAGGTGCAGGTAAGATGATAAAAGTGCTGGCGCTTGTCATCTTCGCGGATGTAAGCTAGCTTTCGAAATCCTATGAAAACTTCGGGGGCGATTTCGGCGACGTAAGCCTTAGTGGCTTTTGGGAACCTATTGGACCCCCGGTCGAAGTTCGAAGTACAGACGATCGTTTCTGTAAAGATACTGATAAAAGCGTTTTTTCGCAGGTTCGTCGGCAGGTCTGTGTCGTCTTGACAGCAGATGATCATTGTAATAAAGCTATGGCGGTTCTGGTAAAACAGCTTACGAAAAATTTCTTTGTTAAAGAACGGTTTCAGCTGGGCCGCGCAGTCGTCGAAAATGAGGAGGAGACGTGGATTGAAATGGAGATAGTAGAGGCAGCATCGCTCGTTTTCATTCAAATCTTGCTCCTTCCACAAGCTTTCAATGTTAGGGGTCAAAAACTTTTTGTAAACAAGGATGAGCATTTTTTCGAACTTTTCGTCTGCCTCTTTGACTTTTTGGTCACTCTGCCCGAGGTTGCACGCGTACTGGCGGCGAACGCCATCTATGACCCGTCGCCGCATCCGTTGCAAAGATGCGATATGGTGGTCTCCGCGACCCCGCTTTGTGTGAGAAAGGCGGGAATAGAGCTCTGAAAGGGTGTCTAAGCTGTTCGCCCGCGTGTAAATGGCCGCCATCATTTCTTGCCGTTTATACACAGTTTCGAGGAACCGCATGGCGGCCTTAAACTCCGTATCTCGTTTGTCCGTAGGGTCCGGCAAGTACATGCGGTAGTGGATAAGAGAAGGGTCGACAAAACCTGCGTAAGAGCGGTTCGAAGGCTCCGTGGGCGCCACAAGAAGAACTTGCTCGATGTGGTCGTAGACCTGTTTCATGATGTTTTTGACGATTACTGTTTTGCCGGTCTTTGACGGGCCATAGATTACAGTCGTCCGGTCTACGAAAAGACCAGGGTGGAGTAGCAGCTCTGGCACTTTTTTCCCGTTGACAGTTACACGCTCTGTCATCGCGCAGGCGCCTGTGTTTCTTCTCGTTCTGTCTGTCCGTCAAGCGGCCGCACCCCCCCTGCCTCTGCTTGTGGGAGAGACCCTTGGGCGGGTCCTCTTGCCCCCCTATTTGGGCTACGTGGAGGCACGGCAGGCGATGGTCGAGCAGCCAAAAAGTTTGGGGGCTGCCGTATCCTCAGTGTGTTAGGCAGGACGCTCAAAAGTACAACGGCCAAGACCGCTTGCTCAAAACGAGCGCCTGTCCTAGAAAAACGCAACCTCTATTGTCTACATTAGGCGTGTATATTAATCGCAAAACACCCTTGGGCAGAAGAACACGAAACAGTAAACTGAACTGCGTCGAGAGGGCCTCCAGGCCAGACGTTTGAACGGCTGCACAGCGGTCTCGTACGTAAAACTAACTACAGACGTGTAGAAACTCATGACCGCCGGCCTGCAACAGACGCGACCTTAAAAAAAAAGAAGTTTGGTTTAAAAGGCAAAGCGTCCCTTGGACAGAAACACGAAACAGTAGACCGCGTTCCAGGGCGTGGACGGCCTATACGCAGAACCGACAACAAGACGTGTGGAAACCCATATCCGCCAAAACCTGCAACATCGTGGCTTTAAAAAAGAAGTTTGGTTTAAAGGCAAAGCGCCCTTGGACAGAAACACGAAACAGTAAACCGCGCCCAGGCCGTTTAAACGGGCCTATACGCAGCACCGACAACAGAGACGAGTGGAAATCCATGACCGCTGAAGCCTGCAACGGACGCGGCGCGAAGACGTAGAGCCGCCTGCCTTCCTCCAACGTGCTCATTTTTCGAGCGGGAGCATATAAACTACGCCGCCCAGGTGTGTCTGTCGGTTCTTGAAAAAACCCCAAACCTGCCGGTTGTTATGTTGAGACAGGGGCGTTATACGGGCCGCCGCCTCAAACGCAAGAAAAGTAAAAAAAGCCTACACGGGCGTTTCTTTACTTTTCCATCCGTACGCTGTGCGACAAAACATGAGGCTCGCGCCGCAAAACCCTGACGCGACGGTTGCCGCCGATACGTGTGCTGCGCGAGCACGGATCAAAGGGCGCTGCCCGCGGCTCTGCTGCCTAGTTGCCCACGGCTCTGCTGCCCTAGTTGCCCACGGCAAAAAAGGGTAGTGGGTTGAGTGAGAACCCGCGGCTCTGCAGCAATTACTGGCCTTTGTCCGTCTCCCCGACAGGAGTATGGCGCAAGGTCTCGGCGATCTTTGAGGCGGCGATCTCACGAGCAAGTTCGTGTTGAGCGAAAGGGGCTAGGTTGGCAACAGAAGAAGTCTGAGCATCGACAGAGAGAGCCAGGCCCGCCGTCTGGCCGCCCGTGGCGGCCTCAGCAATCTGACTGAAAGCCGCTTCTTTTTCTTCGGCGGCACCGGCAGCAGCGGGGGGTCGCTGCTTGGGGGCCTCAGCTTTCGTAAAGAACTTCGTCTTGGCGAAAGCGCCAGAAGCGGTGTCGTGTGTCCAAACATCGACTTGGATAGCGTCGTTAGGGACTTCCACCATTTCTTGGGCAAAGATCAGATCTTTTTGGGCGTCTTTGAGGCGCTTGTCTTCTTCGGGGAGCAGCTCGCGGACCTTGGCAGTCTCTGAAAGCTCTTCGATGGTTTTGTGGCACTGGTCCAAAACTTTGAGCTCTTGGGCGGCGCGGAGGTTCCCTTGAGCGCGCTCAAGGCGAAACATTTCTTCACGGCTGATGACGCGTTCAGCGCCTATGCCGCCAAGACCGTTAACAGCATTTTGGGTCTGGTAGTCAGCGAGGCCTGGAGCGTCGGGGCCAGCTTCGCGAATGTTTTTGGCTTTAAGTTGGCGGACGCGGTTGCGCATGAGGTCTTGGCCCAGTTTTTTGTCTTCGGCATGGCGGTCGATGATACGTTTCAAAACATCGGTGTGTTTGTTGTAAAAGCTCATCTTTGCGCGGTTTTCTTTGAGGTCGCCCAGGAGGGTCCAACCTCCGAAGTCAATCCCCTTAATATCCGAAATAACCTCGTCTTGGTGTTTGTCACGAAAGTCTGCAAAAGCGGAGTCGACTTCGCTGGTTGAACCCTCAAAGTACTCGTAGAGAATGAGAGCCCAGTCGAGGTCGGGCTTTTCGTGGTAAAGCGTTTCGGTGGCAGTGCGCAGCTCTTCGTAATTAACCTCCATGTAGTAGCGCCAGCGGTGGAAGGTGTCTTGTGGCGGAATCACATCAACAGCAGGCCGTGCGGGCGAGTCTTTAGGAATCGGGAACATGTAGCGACGAAAACGCTCGGCCTTTTCGAGAGCTTGGAGAAGAGCCTTTGCCGCGGTCTCGTTGCGAAGAAAGTAGACTGAAGCGTTATAGGCTTCGCGGGACACGGTGAGAGCCTCAAAAGCCTCGCGGTCTTCGTCCGAGACGAACGCAGGCGCCGACGCTCGGACCACTGAGAGGGGGAGGCGCGCGGGGTCGGCTTTATCTGCAGGAACATGTCCGAGCCCTTCAACCCAGTCTTCGGCAGTGTCTCGAGCGACAACGAATTCGTCATAGGCTGAGCGGACATGGGCGTCAGGATTGAACTCAAACCAAGCGCAAAGGAAATTCGAAATGATTTTTTTGGCGACGCTGGCGGGCATCTCGGCCTGGCCTCCTGCGACAGCCTTTCGACGGCGCGGGTGGCTGTCAAGGGTTTCCCGCATTTCAGGATGCTGGCGGACCACTCGAGCAAAAGCGTCGATGCGGGAGTCGCTTTCTTCTCCTAGTTTGCAGAGCTCGGACATCAGCATATACTGCATCCCGCGGGCTTTCGAGAGAGACGCGTCGGCGGTCTTGAAAAGAGCCTCAACGCGGCTTTTTTGGGAGGCGAGTTCTACAGAAGAGGCGGTCTTTGCAGCTGCAAGAAAAGCCTCGTCGGCGGCTTTAGCTTTCTCGATGGCTTTTGTGGCTTCGTCGGCCTTAGAAGCTACGGACGTAGCAAGCTCTTGAAAAACGTTGGCCTGCATGAGCATACTGTTGGGCGTCCACGGCGTAGGGGGCGGAGAGGCTTTTTTGCCGGAACCGACCTTCCACCGGCGCACTTCTACGGGTACCTCCCACTCTTCCAGCATCCGGAAGAGAAATCCTACGAGAGAGGTCATAGTGAACCGCTGGAGGTAATCGGCCCGAAGGTTTGTGTAAGAGGCAGCGACCGACCGTTTCTGTTCAGCGCTTCCAGTGTTCCCCGCTACATAAGCGTAGGGGTTCATCTTCTTCTGAAGCGCCAAAACTTGCTCCGGGGTGATGGTCTTGTCGAAAACCTTTTCAGGGTTGTTTATGACGTCTTCAAGAAGCTCTTCGAACGAAAGCTCGGAAAGAGCCTCTGTGCCGCTCGGCGCACTCATATTCTCTAGACGGTAGGAGCTTTGTGACGGAAACCTCGGCGGTTGGTTAAAAATTGCGAGCTACGCGAGTAAGAAGGGTGCACGTTTGTGTGTTGAAGGTTTAATTGAGATCCCGGCAGAAGACAGCGCCCCCCGATCCCTAGTGGCACGGGTGGAGGTTTCTCTAAAACGTGACAAGCGCAGAAGACTGCGGCGCCGCCCGCCATGGAAAACATTGGCCGACACTTCCGTGCTAAATTCGACTTGGCGGCCCAGCTTATCGATAAACTGGAAAAGCCTTTCGAGTCCAACGCTTTGCCGGCGTCTACTACTAGTAGTAGTCTTAACGCTACAGACGCTAACACGCCCGGCGCGGACGAGATGTGTATAGATTCTTCTGACGAAGCCATCATCGCGCTCCGGGTGGAGCTCGAAGCGGCCCGTGCCCGTTATGCGCTCTGCACGTCTCCCCTTTTCTTCCAAGCGTCTTCTAGTGAAAGCGACCGGGTGCTTGTTCGAGAAGAGTTTCAGCGGATCGTCGCGTCCGAAAACTTCTTGGGCGAGCTCGACCATCTCGTTCGACGGGTCCAAGTGGAGCTCGGCGTTGATGATGAAGACTTGAATACGTTCGCGCCCCCCTCGAGGCGGAGCCGCCCAAAACCCGACGTCGTGGCGGGAAGCGCAAGACGGCGGAAAGGCATGGAACCTCTCCCTCGGGCTTTTGTTCGGAGCGTCAAGGCTCTCATCGACCAGTACTACGGCCATGGGGTCGACTGCGCCGCGAGCACAGTGAAACATTCGTACGCAGCCCATGGCAAACAGTATAACCAGTGTGGGGACTGCAGGGTAGAGATGGTGGTCAACGCCGATACTTCCGAACTCGCGTGCCCTAGCTGTGGGCAAGTCCGCGAACTGATTGGCACCGTTTTCGACGACGCCCAGTTTTATCACCAGGAAGGGCAGAAAGCCAAATCAGGGGCTTTCAACCCCAACCGGCACTTCCGTTTCTGGATGGACCGGATTCTTGCTCGTGAGCCCGAAGAAGAGCTTGGCGACAAAGACGACCCCGACAACACTTGTGGAGAGAAGCTTCTTGCCCAGATGCGGGCCATCGTCCGCCGCGACCAAAAAATCCTTCGCCTTCTTACCGTCGACGACACCCGGGCGATGCTAAAAGAAGCTGGGCGCACTGACCTAAATAAAAACGTCCCGCTCTTGATGCGCCGCCTCACGGGCGTAGGTCCGCCCTGCCTACCCGAAGCCATCTGCCAGCGGGTTGAAAAACTCTTTTCTAAAGCGATCGACGTTGGAGAGCGGGTTCGCCCCGCTTCGCGCTCTAACCGGAACTACTACCCGTATTATATTTATAAGATCTTAGACGCAATCTTAAGCGAAGACGACCTCGACAACCGCCGCGTCCTGTATTACATTTACATGCAAGGGCAGGACACGCTTGACAAGAACGACCGGGAGTGGGAAGAGATTTGCATGGAGTTCCCAGAGATCGAGTGGGCTGCAACGAACCGCTCGAAAGCCCAAAAGTACCGCCCGCTTTGAAAGCGAGCACTGCCCGTGAAGCTGCCCTTGTGTAAAAAAAAAGCGAGCGCCGCCGGGCTGGCTAAGAGCCAAACTCTTCTCCAACACACACGCCAACGTCTTGGTCAGAGTCGAGATCGGGGCCGAAGCTTGGAAGGTTTTGCGTATCATTATGGCGTTCTTCTTCTTGTTGCTTTTTGTCCGCGTCGAGCTTGAAGATGAGGTCGGCCGCGCAACAGGACTGCTGCTGCGGCGGCGGCGACGCCAATAGTGTTTTGAGGTACGCTTGCGCGTTGGAGGCGTCAAGCTTTAAGCGTCGAGACTCTGGGAGCGTCAGCGATGAAAGTATTCCTTCGCCGCCGCCGCGTAGCGCTAAGTAGCAGCCGAGCTGCAGTTCGTGCTCTTCGCGGAGCGGGCCTAACGTAAACTCCCACACGACGCCTGCCGGGCTAACATAATCGGCGCAGCCGCTGATACCATTTTCTGTCGCAAGCGGGCCTAGGGTCAGTGGCACTGCGAACTGGCCGTGGGCGGCGTCATTGCCAATGATTTCTTGGACTACGGCGCTTAGGCGTTCAAGAGCCGGCGCGTCGATCCAAGAGGAGTAGTCTCGTAGCTGCCGTGCAAGGTGCCACCGCCCGTTATAAAACGCTTCATGGGCAACTGTAAGGACCGCCCACTCGGCGGCTGTGCGTGCTTGGGGCTTGGCGCTGAGAGCCGCTGAAAGCATTTCCCAAAATATTGCAGGCACGCTGTTATAGTTTCGAACCGTGATGGTGGAGGCATGGTGGCTTTCGGACAGAACATCCCAGACATGGCTTTTGTCGGTTTTGACCACCACGGGCATGCTGATTTCGGCGCCGAAGTTTGAAGAGCCTGTGCACGATACCGCGGCAAGAACTTTTGCAACCGTTTCGTAGATATCTCCTACATGCTCCGTGAGTGGCCCTGCTTGTATTCTGTCTTGCAACGGCTGGTCTGAGCGAGCAACACCGTCATCTTTTTCCTCGCAGGAGCAAAGATACTCGAGGGCTGTCCGAGCTGTAGCTGGATGCAGGCGGCGGATCAGGTCGGTGATCTGGATGGTCCGTTGCTTATAGGGCCGCGGGCAACAAACTATAGGCGGGCGGACGTAGCCGTGGACTCTACTATGCAAATGGAGGATCGCGCTATTAACGGTGCGCAGGGTGTGTTTCCCTGCGACTACGATCAGTTGGTGGGTTGCCCGCGTCGCCGCGACCGTGAGCACGTTGGGTAAGCGCGTAGAGTCGGCCCACTCACGGGCGTAATAAATGAAATGGCTATCGTCGAAGCCCGCGAGAATGGCGCAGGGGCGTTCGCACCCTTTGGCTGCGTTGAAGCTCAAGATTGCGAGCTTGTTGCGGAGTAGCGCTCCATCCTTTATTATGTCTTCAGTGCTGCCGACGTAGATCGGGATATCTACAAGGCCGTTCCGAATAAGCTGGGCCAGCGGCCCATCTCCTTTAAGGTTACGGACGCTGGCGGCAAGTATGAAAACCCCTTCGACCCCGTACCGCTTGATCGCTTTTCTAGTGGCTTTTTCTAGATTTTTTACCATCCCGTGGAGAGTTTCGGAACTGTAGTATTTGGGCCACTTGTTGGGGGCTTTGACGTTCCCCCCTTTGAGTATCGGGG
>BMAT01005142.1:0-12956 GCA_019649035.1 Elysia marginata
CGTGTGCGCACCATCGGCCGGCGGCTGTTCAAACGTGTGCGCAATATCGGAAGGAAGCATGCGCCAATTTTTTGCCGATTCCGCAGGTAGAGATGTAGCAGCTGTGTGTGCGCCGTACGCGCTCCGGCAGTGCTCCATGTCAGCGCCAGAGCCTCAAGCCCACTTAAATGTATTTTTTCCGTCCGCGTATCGTAGAGAGGTGCCGCGGGCCCGTTTACCACAAGACAAATACAGAGAACCGAGTGGATTACTAAATAGAATGACGGCGTAACAAGCATAGAGGGGAGCGTGAGATATATAAACAGCCGAGTTTTTCAATTTTAGGCCTGGGCATCATCCGCTTTCTGTCTTCTGAGTATACCTACACGCGCCGCGGCGACTAACCACATAGAAAAACCCTACTCAACGCGGGCGAGAAGACAAAGAGCAGAAACTTTGTATCGCTACAAGACCAAGCAGGTCTGCAATTGTAACGCTTGTACTTTCTCCGAAACTTAAAGCAATAAAACCCATCACGCGAGGACGGTTTGGCCCGAACAGTGACAAGAAGAGGCAGACATGGAAAAAAAATACCGAACCTTTCTAATCGTTGCCGCCATAACAATGCTCGCCTGTCTTCTTGTCTATTACTACTATGTTGCCTCTTCAATGTGCACACTTGGAGGCAAGCGTTGGAAGAAAAAAAAACTCTCGAACCATAAAAGAGACTTCTGCGGAGCGCCCAACTCTGCATCAGCTGCCTGCGCCGAAACAAAAGAGCCCGACCGCCTCTATAAGTTTTCAAACTTAACAGAAAGAGGCGGAGACACCGCTCTTCTAGGCCAGCAGTCCTCAAAGGTCTCGGCCGACGACGGCCGTGTTGATGAATTTGCGGCACGCAAGCTCAACCGCGATCACGCGGCATATGCCAGCACCCGCGAACGTCGAGAAAATCTTAGTTCAAATTTCGCCCAAACGCCAGCCCGCCAGGCGCGCTTCGACAGCATGCGTGAAGGTTTTGGCAGTGCCGCCCCTTCTACCAAAGATTGGAGCGCCGTCCAAAGAGACGAGAACGTCCACCACCATTGCAGCCGCCTTTGTATGGACGGCTGCAACGGCACTAATTGTGTCGATCTGTGCCAAGAACGGTGTAACCAAAAAACACCACAACAACAGCGGCAGAAGTAGTGACAATTAAGCACAGCAGCTCACAGATGCACGAAGACCTTGGAATAGTCCACCGCGGCAGGGCGCTGCATACGCCGAAACTCAGCAGCAGAGGGGTTGACAAAGTCGCGCTCAGGATAAGGCTTTACGGGCGAGAAGCTGTAAACGTGAAAAGGGGCAAGATCGGTTTTCATGTCAGCAAGGTCACGAAAGCGGTCTTGGCTAAGCGCAGGGCAATTGTACTTCCACGCGAGCATAATCAGGTAAAAGTCATCGCGCCCCAGCGCCGCATGAGATTTATCTTTACCATCGCGGCGTTCTACTTTCTTCTCGACGGGCAAACGTTCGACCACGTAAATGTACACATTGTAATGATGGGCTGTCGTCTGGAAGAGCGCTCGCAGGCGTTCGGCGTCGCTTTTTGCCGCGCGGGTTTCTCTGTCTTTTGTCACGTAAATGATGCGCCCAGAGTACTTCTGATGGAGAATAGGGGCAGTCGTTCCAATGGCGGCCAAAATGTCGCAAGTTTCCACTCTTTTCAAGGGCGACCGGCGCTTCAACCAGTGGACAAGGTTCAGAGTGTCCACGACGATGTTTTTGGACTCTAAGGCTCGGGCTTTCCGGCCAGAGGCTACCCCACCGCCACTGCGCATAGAGGTAAGTACCAACGAAGGAGAGGTCTGTCGTCCTTGCGCCGGCTTCCTCTTAATCATAAGGACGTTCGCAAGGAGGCACACGAGGATAATCAAAAGTATGTAAGTGAGGAGGTGTTGGCCTTCCATGGTGTGCTCGCGCTGTTGGCTATCCAATCGCGGCAGACTATGCGATGGATGAGGAGCCCGTTCAAGTAAGTTTTACGCCGCCCGCTGGGCATCCGTCCAAGTACGCAGAGAGGGGCGCGTGTGCTCAGAACGGAAGAAAAGGCGTTCTATGGAGGTGCCGCGCCATCCTGTAGTATCAAGCATAGAATAAATAGTAAAAAGAAAGGCGGAAGCCGACCGCGTTAGCAAAAAAGAGCGAACTATACCAGCTTCCGACACGGCTTGGACTCTCCAGACAGAAGCCAGCGGCGGAGCGCGCGTTGGCACTGTGTGTACACGAGGGTGGTCTGCCGTTCTAAGCGGACGGAAGTAGCCGCTCGTCCGATAACAAGGTTTTGAAGAGTTTCTTAGGCCGGCCCTCCGTTTCTTTATATACGCTTGTCCACTAGGCAAAAGGAGTCAAGAAGGCTTTCGCCCGAAAGATCAGACGTGATAATGTCAACGGAAGAGACAGGTGTGGAGGAGGGAGCAGATGTAATGAAGATGGAGGCGTTGGGGGCGGACGCGGCGGAGGTGTCGACGGAGAGGGCGGGCGAGGCGCTGGGAGCAGATGTAAAGGTGGAGGCGTTGGGAGCAGATGTAATAATGGTGGAGGCGCTGGGAGCAGATGTAACAATGGCGGAGGCGCTGGGAGCAGATGTAACAATGGCGGAGGCGCTGGGAGCGGATGTAATAATGGTGGAGGCGTTGGGAGCAGATGTAATAAAGGCGGAGGCGTTGGGAGCGGGTGTGGAGGAACCGACGGGCGCGGTGGTGCCGACGGAGGGGGCAGACGTGCTGGCATAGAGGACGGGCATGGCGGTGGACGTGCCGTTGGCGGAAGTGCAAATAGGCGCCGCGCTCTCTGTGAAAGGCAAATTGTCCGAGCGTGCGGAAGAAGGGCCGCTGAGCGTGCCACCAGCACAAGGCGCCCCAGCCACGCTTGTGTCTGAAAAAGACATTCCTGTTGTTTTACTGATCAAAGGCGCGACTATACTACCAGTAAAGTACGCGCGGGTGCCGCCGAGGTGGTTTTTGGAGGAGATGTTGGGCGGGCTCAAGCTAGTATTGTCACGCCAAGTTTTAGCTGTGCGACGGCGCATGAGCTGGTTCGCTGTGTGCTTGGCGCGCAGGCAAAAGTTTTTCATCGAAGAAGGGCGGTCTACCCGCATATCAATTCTAATCTCCGGGATCGAAAGGTTTGGCGTGAGCGGCGCAGACGGAGGGTCTGACAGGAAAAACACTTGCTGTTCAGGGTCCCAGGCAGTGTGCAGGTGTGTGAATCTTTTGAGCAGCAGGGTCACCGGCTCAAGCATAGAGAGCCAAGCGTTTTCGGGCACGCCGGGAGCACGGCGACGGACGGCTTCTTGGGGGTCGAAGCGAAAGACCGGGTCAGGGCCGCCGGTCATCACGAAGGAGCACGGACCATCAACAGACGGCCGCAAACCCGCCCTAATACTAGCGTCATCGAGAACGGCTTTCGTGGCTTCCCACTCCAGCCCAGCAGCATCAATGCGACGCGCTTCGCGAGCGTCACAAAGTTGGGATGCAAGAGAGTTGCTCATTGTTGTCACGGGCGCAGGGGGAGTACCCCATACAGCCCCAGGTTCAAATAGAACGCAAGCGCGCCGCCCGCCGAAGGGTTGATTGAAATTTTTACAAGCCCAGTCCGTCATTAACGAAGATCTCAGGGCCCGCGCCAGAGGAAAAGCGCCAACAACAAAAAACAGAAGAAGAAGCTTGCGCGACCCCCTTCGAAGAAGCGGCCCGAAGCGAAGGACCATCATGAGAAATCCAGTAGAGTTAGACGGACGAGACACTCACTCACTCACTACCCTTTTTGCCGAGGGCAACTAGGGCAGCAGACGGACGAAACGCGCAGCTAAAATGGCCGCTTCCGGCCGAAAAAAGCTTCCAGGCTTCTATGTCGCCCACCACCCGTGGTTAGACACCGAATATGGCGCAAACCGTCTGTACAAAGTCGGCTACACCGAAGATCTCCGGCGCCGGCTCTTTGATGGTGAATACACCACCGCTTTCACTTCTCGATTCACGTATGTGCATACTTTCGAAACCCATACAAAAGAAGACGCTCATCGTTTGGAAGCCGGGGTTCTCTACTGCGCCAACAAGCGGCGGGCCGTGCGGGAGGGAGAAAGCGCTAAAACTGAGCTCCTCCGCATGGAGCAGAAAGAAATCGCGCTCCTCATGCGGCAGGTCGCCAAAACGTTGGGAATCGTCGGTACGGCCCAGGAAAAGCCCGTCTACGGGCGTCCGCCGCGCGCACAGCTGGAAGAGCAGCAAACTCATCAACCACACGGCATGGCGCCCGCTCTCTTAACGCTCGAAGAGCTTACGGCTCTTGCTGCACATGCAGTGGCGCCCGAAGACGACCAACTTGCAGACTTCGTTGAAGACCTTCTAGCGAGCCTGCCTGCTGATGATGGTGTTGCTGCTGAAGGCGCGCAAGAGCAACAGACGCCAGCTTCGACTCCGCGCGACAACAAGAGTAAGCTCGCTGGCCCTGTGCGGGGAGCGGCGACTCTCAACACACAGGAAAAGACCTTAGACATAGAAGAAGAAGTGTTTGCGGACGAGCTCATGCTTGGGACGCCGACGGTAGAGGGAGGAGCTGCAGACGGCAGACAGGGAACCGCCTTCGACGCGCTTGACATGGATAGCTACGACGGGCCCGAAAAATCTTTCGAAGCGCGCCCATACCAAGCGACAGCAATCTCTACGTTGCTCAAAGAGCTTGCCGTCTCGAGACGGGCGATTCTGCAAATGGCCTGCCGGTGTGGCAAAACCCGCGTCGCCCACGGAGTCATCCAAGACTACCTCGCCACTTCTCGGACCAGAAAACGCCCCATCGTCCTTTACCTGGTTCCGGGCCTAGCACTCCTCCGCCAGACGGTACAAAAGCTCGACCGTTACAAGCTTGACGCAGAAGTTCTTCTCGTCGGCTCAGACGAACGTCCTCTTCCCGGCCTCCGGTCTCTCCGCCCGAGCGGGAACGCCGCCGTCGCGGGAACGACCGACTCGGACTACATCCGCGCTGTCTGCGAAGCCTCGGACGGTGCGCCGCTTCTCGTCGTTTCGACATACCAGTCGTCGTCGCTTCTACCCGACGTCTTCGATCTTTCAGTCTTCGACGAGAGCCATCGGGTGTGCGGGGCTGTCTGCGCGCGCCCCTTCACGCACGTTTTGCTAGACCACAAAGCTGGCGATCGGCTGTACATGACAGCCACCCCGCGCTACGACGCGCCTCTGTCGATGAAAGACCGCACCCGCTTTGGAGGTGTCGCCTTTGCCTACCATATGCGCAAGGGGATGGATGCGGGCTACGTGAACGTCTTCAGCCTTGAACTAGTAGGGCGGAAGACGAGCGCCGAGCTCGACGACAAAACAGCCTCCGCTGAGCAAATAGTCGCGGCGCTCGAGCGCCTCAACCAGGCGGCCACGGATGGTTGCGGCAAGCTCTTAGTATTCTGCCGAAGCATTTGTCACGCGGAGAGCCTCCGGCGAGAAGTTGAAGCTGCGCTTGCTCTCAGAGAGGAGCGCGCCACATGTCTTTCCGCCCACTCCCGGATGCCTCAGGCAGAGATCACTGAAAACCTCGCGCGCTTTTGCACGCCTAGCGAGCCCGGAGTCCTCTTCAATTGCCGCTTGTTCCAAGAAGGCGTCGAACTCCCGACGCTCAATGGCGTTTTCTTTGCTACCCCTCGCCACAGCCCCCGCGACATCATCCAGAGTCTCTGCCGCCCGCTTACGGCCATGCCAGGCAAGCCACCCTCGAAAATTTTTATCCCTGTCGCTTACGACCCTGCGGCCGAACCTGATGCCCCTTCCAACCTCGCCAGCTTCACCTCGATCATTCCTTATTTTGACGCTCTCGTCGCCGAAGACCCTCTTTTGTATGAACATCTCCTAGACCCGCTCGGGAAACCTTATCCGCTCGAATGGGTGGAAAGTGCAGTCAGCGGCACAAGCCTCCTTCGCTACAAACCCGCCCAAATGCTTTCGGCCGCGCGGCGTTCAGTGCGTCGGGGGGGGAGCGGAGAAACAGAGCGACTGCTGCGGGCGGCGAAAATTCCGTGGGATCTTGGGTTTGGGGAGCTCCAGAGAATAGTACAAAAGTGTGGGCGTTATCCAAAGACAACAGACTTTTGGCGCACCCCGGACGCCACGGTAAACTTTAGCCAGTTTTACAAATATGTGCGCACGTGCTTCGCCAAGTGGCAAAAAGGCCAAGAGCAGCCGCTGGAACCATATCAAATCAACGCCCTGGCCTCTTTGCCCAAGTGGGTTCCTTACGGCGTCGAAGGCCCTTACCCCTGGCGCGAAACACTTGAAAGTCTAGAGCAATGGCTTTCTGAAAAGAATGAGCTACCCCCCCTGAACATCAACAGCGGTGGGTACGTTGGCCTTGAGGCTACTCCCCTAGAACGGCTCAGTGGAACTTTGACCTGCGTGAACCAGAGTGACGGGCGCGACCGCAGAAGCCGAGACGGAACAGTCCGCCCTGGCAGTGGTTTTACTCTCGATGCTACCAAACAAAAAGATCTCGACGCTCTGTGCGCTCGCTGGGGCCTCCAGTGGCGGAAGGAACGCCGCCCTGCGCCCGAGGGCGCAGTGGGTAGTCTTGTCGAAAACGCGCAAGGCGAGTATGTCGGCAAAAAGACATTCATCCAAGAGGCCTATGCGCGGTTCAAACAGATAATTAAGACAGAAGGCTGGAACTGCGACTTCGTGCAGACATGGTACCCAGGGTTCCCTTATAAGCATCAGAGACAAGAGAGAGATGATGTGTGGGCCCGAAAAGAGGAACTTCTTCCGCCTCGGAGGCAGCGCCGCGGAAAAATAAAGCCAAGCAAGCGGCGGAAGGGGCTTCCGACACCAGGCTTTACTAGGTAGCGGATAGTAGGCATCCGGGCGTTATTGCAGCTCCGGGGCTAACAGCGCAGGCCTGCGAGAGCTACAGTAGTATATTTCGGCGGGCACTGCGTCGCGTTAGCCCAAAGCCGCCGTTTTTCTGCGAAGAGGGCGGGCCTCTTCTTGTAAATAAACAGACAGAAGAAGGCAGGCGGTGTAGCTCCAGATAGTGTAGCAGGGCGCTCCAGATAGTATAATAGCAGGGGGCAGAAGATGGGCGGCGAGAGGCAGAAAAGAAACAGCATGCTCGTCCACAGCGAGATGTTGAAGACAGCGGCGCGTGCGCGTTGTGTGGCCAGGGCGGCATAGATTGCATACACCGCGGAGCACTTGGTTTGTGTTGAGGCTGGAACAAAGAGGCCAACGTCCATATAAACGCAGAAAAAAGCGAACGGTCGACGCAGACAAAAACGGCAGGAACGGGACCGCCGAGGCTCGCAACGGGTAACGCCCGCCCGAGCGTTTACGCGAAAAACGTGTCCACGGTCGCTAAGATATTTTTAGAACAGCAAGGGCATTCATAGATCGGCTCTGCACAGGCGCGGCAAGTCCAAATATGCCCACACGGCAAGAAAATGATATCCCGAGGGACGACTTTGCACACGCCGCAGAAACGTCTTTTTTCTAAGATTTCTAGCTCTTTGTTGACCAGATCCAAACATATCGCGGCATGCACTGCGGCAGGATCGGGCAAAGAGTGCGCGCTCGGCGGGTTTGAAGCTCTTTGCGAGGGGCCACAAACTTTTCCGTAAATCTCGGTGTACTTATCAAGAAGTTCTGAACAGTTAATCTTTCGAGACTCCCGCTTTAGTTCCATTATGCACTTCGCCACTTGCTGTTCCGAACAATCAGTTGCGAACATTACGCTTGAAACCACAGTATGGTAGCCTTCAGTGGTCGTCACTATGAAAGGAGAATAATGTTGGTTTTCGTGTCCCGCGGCTCGAGAGTACGAGGGTGCTACTTCTTGCGGATGAAATGATAAATTCGAGGCCATCTCTTACAATACTTGCCAAGCAAACAAAGGCCTAAAGAAAAACTAGGACAGAGGTTTGTTCGTTCAGAAGAGCATGCTCCGTTGCGTACTAAATCAAATTTATAGGCAGGCGCGGCCAAAGAACATGATTGCAGACAGACCGGCTGCGAAGTCTTTGTATGCAACCGCACAGCGGCCGTCCAAATAAACTGCGAGTTCCAATCTCTGGCGGCCTATTGCAACAAGCTGAGGTTAAAGGAAGCTTTCTTGTTGTACCGCAGGGGGCGTGAGTCCTCAACCTTGCCCACAGGCTAGCGGAAGGGAGGAAGCTCCAACGCACTACCCGAAAAAGAAGAACGTGCCGCAGCAGTCCAGGAGTGATTTTCCAGCAGCTGCGGCAAGATCTTACGTACTGTATATAATAATACAGCAAGATATGAAAGAGGTATAGCCGAGGAACGCTGCGGCCTGCCGGATATACGGGCAGGCTTATGCGGAAATTGAACTTCTCTGGCGTTAGTGTACCCGTGCTGTCTGACTGCGCAAAGCTCTTTAAAATGGCTAGCCCCTTGAGTTACAAGCGAGACATCAGCCATCTTTCTGCTTTCCGCAGTGGCCGACGCCTTACTTCTTGTAACCACAGACAGAGCGACGGCGTGCGCCACCACGACTCCATCCACACTCTTGGCGCCAATGACATCTTAAGAAGCACTGAAATTACTGCCGGGGATTGTTGGCGGAACAACGCCGTAAAAAAAGAGAATTCAAAAAACATGGTACCCCGATCGGTGCGCCTGGCCAGCCAGATCCGCGGCAAATCGAAACAGTTCGAAATAATTACAGCAGCCTACGGCCATCTTGCCGATGCGGCTGGACCTAACAGCACCTTCGCCCAACGGGCGTACAACGCCGAGCGTGAAAAGAAATCGATTGAAGGGGAGTTAGAAAACTTATCTACCCGCCTGGAAGATGCTATACAAAAGTATAGCCGCTATAGCTAATAAAATAAATAAGCTCGAATTGGGCCATAAGATATGCTTTTTTTGCCGGGAATATCCCGCAGCTGCCGAGGTCTGTCCCGCCGCGGCGGCGGGAATATTTTTGAACGGAGGACATAAAAAAATAGAGCTCAGCGGGTAAAAACTAAAGCAATATAGCATGGAAAGAGCGTACATGATTGGCAAGAAATTAGGGGAAGGGGGCTTTGGCATTGTCTACAGAGGGTGGCGGCAAGACGACGGCGCCCCCGTTGCCATTAAACGGCTTTACGCAGTAAAGGAGTGGGCTAAGGGTGGCGACCCTCCGACCCCCTTGGAAGTCATCTTTCTAGAAAGAGTAAAACACGTGCCAGGCGTCGTCAAGCTGCTCAGCTGGGGGCGGGACGCCGAGACGTTTTATTTGGTATTTGAGCGCCCCGCCCCCTGCCTAGATCTGTTTGCTTATGTTGAATTACATGGCGCGCTCAGCGAGAAGTGTGCGCGCGATTTCTTTCGCCAGCTAGTCACTATAGTACTCGAAGTTCATGGCGCAGGGGTCGTCCATCGCGACCTCAAAGATGAAAACATTCTTATCGAGTTGGGGACCGGCAAAGTGTACCTCATTGACTTTGGGATCGGCGCGTGGCTCCACGATTACGATTACACCGGCGTGTGCGGGACTAGAGTATACAGCCCGCCGGAGTGGATTCGCGAATCCCGATATCGTGCTGAGCCTGCCGCTGTCTGGTCTCTAGGCGTTATTCTCTTCAATATGCTTACAGGCGACATCCCGTTCGTCACTGACATAGAGATACAAAACGCTTGTCTGGACTTCCCCGCGGAGTACAGCATTTCGGAGCCGTGCCAAGATCTTATACGTCGCTGCCTCAGCGTAAATGAAAAAAAACGTCCTGGCCTGAAAGGCGTACTGGAACACCCCTGGGTAAGTAAACAGACGCAAGGCGGCAGCGGGTTTACGGTCGAAGATTCGCACTCAAAAAACACACAAGTTGCGGCGAGTACTGCTGTTAAAAAGCAGGCTGTTTTTTCTAAGACAAGGTAAAGAGGAGCGCCTCGTTTTTTGCGCGTGAGGGCGTGTACACACACGTCTGTCCATAAAAAATACGACTGTCACGTCGCGCCCGGTGAGGTAGTAGCCCCATACTCGACACGAGCATAGAGAACAGGGTCCGTTGTTTGTCATCTTGGCACACGGTAGCAGCAGTGAGGCGGCCTGCCATCATTTTTTCCTCCCGCGATGTGCCTCAAGAGGCCAAAATACAGGAAGCAAAGGAACTCCGCCCGAACAGGCGAACCCGGGGTTTCTCAGACAGAGGGCGTTAATCGATCGTAGGGCGGACCGCTTACCTCGCGGGTCTGAGGGCGCAAAAAAAGGAATGTCGAGATCGGCTCACACAGCGGAGTAATCTTAGGACTCGGGCCCAGAAAAGCACCGCCTCTATATAAGACAGACGAAGACATTATCAAGACTTCTGTCTATCCAGGCAGATTATAGTCCGACAGGATAGCGGCCTGAACCCAACAGAGAATCCAGTGATTGCAGCGGAAGCAAGGTCTGCCGAGCCAACGAGAGGCCCCCGAATGCGGAGAGAGCCTGCAATCAATGAGAAGAACATAAACTTGCAGTAGAGGGCGAAAGTTTTTAGAACTAACTAAAGCTGTATGTGCCGAGGAGTGTGAGACAGGCGCATTTTATGCGCCCAAAGGCATCACATGGTCTGTAGTAGAAGCGCGGAGGTGTATAGGGCAACGCCAGATATGGAGAGTACACGTACGGGTCTGGGTGTATTCCCACGCCCCCATACATTTACACCGGTACTTCGCATCGGTATGTGTCCAGAAGGCTGTTTCTAAGTTTGCAAAAGTCCCACCTTCGGTTGAACAGGAGGCGCCGGTCGTGACATATTCTGCCCAGATGGTCTCATTTCCATAAAGCGGCGTAAGGGTCCCGTAGTGGCTTGCAGGCGAAGATGCAGACAAAGTCACAATCCCGCATTCGTTTCGAGCCTGTGGAGAGGCATGAGATCCTGTAACGGCGCAGTGTTGCGAAGCAACAAAAAACACGGTTGCGATGAAAAGTAACATGGCGGCCAGTGCACATATACAACTAACATAAAAATTAAAATAAAAAATATACTAGCCTACGCCGATACGGCGAATATTGCAAGTCCAGGCAAAAGTGAGAAGTCGGTGTGGTGTATAGAGAAGCGCGGATCGCGCCCTCCTGTCCGGCACGCCGCTTGTAAGCAACGCAGTGTAGTATTTGGAGCGTGCGGACCAGCACCGATATTAGAGTTTAAACTAAATAAATACAAGCTCGCACATAGCAGAAAAAAATTAGGCCAAACCGGTGTGTTGTACCATATGCCATGGGCTGTCTTACTACGCTGAAAAAGGTTGAAAGCAGGTGTGTATTATATAAGCGGGCCACTTTCATGGCGGCCGCAGCGGGTTACAGAAAAAGGTGTGTTGCCTAGCGCGCATGGGCGGTAAATGCACATATTGTTTAGGAGAAAAACGCGCCACGCTGTTCTTTTTTTAATCTAGCGACGGTCTGTGGACGTTTGCTTTTCGGTCCATCGCTAATGGTAAATTTTGAAATGCTCTATTATTTAAAAAATACTCGCCGCCTCACAGAAATCTGATCAAACCAAGTTTACGCCACTTCGTCGAGCAAGGGGCTCCGTTTCAGTAGTAAAAGGCCGCCATCCGTCCGAAACGGACTATGCGCCTCAGGCATATAAGTATTGTCCGAGCCTAAAGAGAACGCTGTGCGCTTCCTTCAATAGTTTCGACAAAAAAAAGTAGTTTCGACGAAAAAGTAGATTCGCGTGTGGTAGATTATTTCTTCCGCTGCCATCATGCAAAATACCCGCAAGAAGAAATTAGCTCTTAACGCAAAGACAGAGGCTGTATCATTCAAACGAAAAATCCAGCGACAAGAATCGCAGATTGTCGCCCTTGAACTCCAAAATAGAAAAATGTTAGGCATCATAGGGCGGTTGGTGCATCTGATTGGGGGGTCCCAAGCCGATGGCGGCAAATATAACACAAGCGAGCTAGCACTCGAGAACTCCAAGGCTCAAAAGCAAAAAAATAGTAGTCATGTCGTAAAAGGGGTAAAAGCCCAGAACGGCGCAGACCGCCCGCTCCACACAAACATCGACCCCTTCGGAGGGGAGAACCAGATTCGCATTAAAGGGGTTTTCGACGAGACACGGCCTTTCTTGCCGGAAGCGGTGCAAGGTGCGGAAATGCTGATCTACAGAAACTTAGTAGATCACACAGCAATCTTGACGCACCGAAAGATTCAAGGTGTTGAGTGTGGCGTTCAAAGAAAAAGCGCAGACCGCCTGCGGCATACATCTATTAACTTCGACGAGCCGCAGCTTTCCTTGCCAGAAGCAGTGCATGCGGGGATAATGGCCTATAGGGGCGCAGATTGCCCAGAAAATTTGCACCCGTTTGGCAAGGCTCAAAACGGTTCTGTGGCGTATGATGGTATTTATGCGGAAAAGATGCCCTTTGGGGATGTAGATTGCCCAGAAACTTTGCGCCTGTTTGGCGGAGCTCAAAACAGTTCTGTGACGCAAGGTGGCGTTTATGCGGAAGGGGGGGAGAACACCTCGTATGCAGAAACGCAGGCCTATGAGGGCGTAGACTGTTCAGAAAATTTGCATATGTCTGACGGGGCTCAAAACAATTCAGAGCCACATGGAGGCATACATACGGAAAGAAAAAATAGCGTCTCGTTTACAGAAACGATGGCCTATGAGGGCGTAGATTGCTCAGAAACTTTACACCCGACTGCTGGAGGGGCTCAAAACAAATCTGAGGTGCATGGAGGTAGTGCTGATGCGGACCAGACTCAAATAAATGATGTGAAGGACCTGTTCAAAGAAATAGATACTGACTCTGCCTTTAATCTTGTCTATTATATCTTAGACTCAGGACCAAACTCTGATTCTAGTTTCAACTTAAGCAGCACTTATTGTGCAGAAAACGACGGACAGTCTTAGAGATCTAGGCGAAAGAATATAAACCGCGCCCAAGCGCGCTTTTTTGTTCTGCACGGCGTTGTGAGAAACCGCCCAAAGAACGCAA
>BMAT01005143.1:436-12452 GCA_019649035.1 Elysia marginata
CTTGTAGGGACCTTAGGGACCTACCGGAAATTACTCCGTTTTTTTTTTGTACAAGAAAGAAAGACATTCATCTTATACAAATTCTAAAAACAAAACAAAAAAGCAGAAAAAAAGAAAAAAAACCAACAAAAAACAAACAAACAAACTGATGCCAGATGGATTCACAATTCGCCCTAAACTAAGCGTGTGACACAAAATAAAAAAAAACATTCTGCCATCGCCTGTTCCAAAAAAGTTCAACCTGCAAAGCACAGCATTCAAATTGATAGCGACAGTCTTTTCAAAATGTGTGATGTAATTCTGCGCCGCAAGGACAATACTCAACAACATCAAAATGTTTCAGGACTGAACTCTTTTGTGTGTAAAATTCAAAATGTGCGCTCAACAGCAAACTCTTCTGAGGGCAAGATAGTTTTTTTCAAATATCTCAGTGCTGAATGATTCTTAGCCTAAAAACTCATTGCCCAAGGGGAACTACTCTTAAAGAATGTTTTAGACATGGTACAGCCCTATACTGTACTCTAGAGACGCTTGAGCAGCTGATGAATGCTGTTTGCCGAAAAAGACCTGGATCCCTGGAGTAGAAAAGCTGTTCTTTAGCATTATAATGCAATCACGCAACCAAAGATCATAATTAACGTAGATTTATCAAGTTCCCAACACTGTAAAGAGAGCCGTAATACTTATCCATCCTATCATTTTTACAGGCTTTGTCCATTTCTCAGTCTTGTTTATGTTAAACACCTTTAGGAATGCGATAAAAATGGTCTTGTAAATTCATTTTTGTTGGTTTTGGTTTTGTAGGGCTTACTTCTTTCGAGACTGTGTTACATGATTGTTGAACTGGGTCTAGTTTACTGACGCCTGTCTTCAAAAGTCATTCGACATTGGTTATAGTCAAGATGGACCAATATCATATACAAAAAAACCATACTTAATATAACCTTTTTTTGGCCCCACAGTGACACAGGTTGATCCATCTTCCATTATGGATCAAGAATGAGAAGGAATGCCTCCCTCGCGTCTCTCTTGAAGAGCGGAGGGTTAGAAAAAAATACAAAAATTATCACATTCTTATTCGAAAAAAGAGAATCATAGTGCCTGTCCACAACGAAATTACACCTCCCCCCCTCCCAAACCCATCGGGTCAAAGAAGATAATTGTAACGAAGTTAAATATTGTTTTAGTCTAGTTCCAATGTAGACCTAGATTAAGGCTACGCTTGTTTTCTTAATGGAATGTGTTAAGTATTCGTAGTTATTAGTAACTTACGGATTTCATAACTCGTTAAAATCTAGAATGATCGCCTATTGTTAGTTTTGTAGACCTAGGCTTCTGGATTTATCTAGATTCTCACCTTCCGGTTAATTTACATAATGTTTGATGACGGGCGACTTATTTTTAACTTGGCTCGCGATTGGGTGTCGCTGCCATATTAGGCCAGGCCTTTCTCACCTTTCTTGTAAGGGGTCGAATTTTCGAGCAATAGCTGGAATTTGTGTGCTTTTTCTAGATGTGTGTTTTGCTTATAGATAGAGCTCACGTGGTTGATAAAAAAGGACTTGAAGATTGAGAAGACTGAGAGGATAGAATACTGGACGAAGAGAGAGTGAGCAGTTTTATGCAAAAGTTAGATCTACGATTTGTTTATGCTGGACATTGGCAATTCCACTGTTATCATTTTCGACTGCTGCTGGATGTGAGTACTGTTTCGTGTTGATTTCTTCATTTTAAGTTGAATAAACTTATTTTCTACGTTCTTCACACGACTTTCACATTTTCAAGATTTTAAAAGAACTCACAAGTCTCGCATCAGGAGTTTTATTCGTTTACTCGATTATTATTTCTGGTGTTTGTGACAATAATATACTAAATAGAAAAGGCACAAGGGAAAAAGTCAATATATAATGGTATCTGCAGTTGATAATACTTTGCAAATTTTATCTAATGGTATTTTGGCCTCGCAAAAGCTCCATTCGCGGTTGAATAAATTTTACTGTCTAACAACAGTACAACTTAAGATGTGAGACAATTTGAAAAAAAATAGGACACAAGACAGGATTAAGAGATTTTTACCACGTTTTCTAAAATTAGTTTTTGTACGCTTTAAGAGATAGAATAAGTATTTTAAAGCTGATTTTCTAATATACCATGATATTTTTTTACAGCGAATAAAACAATCTTAATTGTGACGCAGTATAAGATTCTCATTTAAAGAGCACTAACTTACAACTCGTCTTACTGGTTTGAGTTAGCTTTATCCTGATTGCCTCCCGTAGTAAAATATCAACCATTAACAAAATTAATGCCTGGTGTTTATAGTCTAATTTTTAAAGCTCCGTTGTTTCTGTCTGTCTGCCTCTCTCTTTCTCTCTCTCTCCCTCCCTCTCTCTCTGTCTCTCTAAACTTATATTGTGTCAAATTATTCAGTTTCACGTAGTGGAATATATAAAAATTAATGTGTTCACATTGGGTAAGGGTGGGGATAAGTTCGATAGCAACTTGATTCTTTTCCCACCTCAATCTGCTACTCTATTAATATTATAAATTTGGTTTTCTAAAGTAAGCGCGTGCCCCGTTCGTTTGGCTAGACATAGATCTAGCTTTAAAGTGATTCACCCGCCCTATTTATTATCTAAATCTTGGAATATTCTCGATAGATAGGCCTGTCTGTTGCTAAATCACATGTTTGTTGTTTTAAGAGTTATAAAAGTGCAGTCGATTCACTTTTTTCTTAGTCCGCGTACAATTAGATTGTCTATAAATTATTTTGGTTGGTCTATCAAATAGCCTTGTCATGGCCTTGAGAACAGTCTCGCTGAGGTCTCTGATTTCTGTGTCTCCTGAAGGTTAGGGGGATGAGGGAGCCGTTCTTCTTTGTAGCTGTACTGCCGGGTCGTTCTCTCTGGTGCCTTCGAGTGGGTGGGGGAAGGGCGTGAGGGAATTTTTGTAGCTATCTATATTTTGTCTCGAAACATAGCCAGGATCATTAACTTATTTGGTGGTTTCGAATTGAATGTTTTTTCATTTTCGTTCTTTCATGTGAGTGATCGGCTATTACCTTTTCCGAGGCAATTTCTATGATCCCCTCGTCTGTTGGACTTATTTTCACGTGGCTGTTCTCATCCTGACATTATTGCTCCAAGGCAGGACGAATATCTTCCTCTCAGCTTTCTCAAAATTTAAGCCCACTTCTGGCTCGAAACGTTTTTCTTCCTGCGCTTTTTTGTAAGGTCAGGCCGACTTCACATGACCTATTTTACCGCAAATTTAATACTCTTTCGACTCGGTTTTATTCTTCATCTTTATAGCAGAGGCTCGTTTAAAGTGAACTATGACTACAGTGTATGGTAGAGGACTCTTGGGCTGCTCCATCCAAATCCATCATTTCTCTGTAAGTCAAAGTGTAAATTTACTATCTTGGTCTCGTACCCTGTCAAGGACTAATGGGCCCAGCCATTTAACACCCACATCAAAGGACATGCCTGCGATATCAACACCGGGATGAAAGAAAGGCAATCCATCTATTTCTTCAGCTTTTCCCCCTGGTTCCTGTTTTTTTCAAATGTCCGGCAAAGGTAAACAATTCATGAGCTTTAAAAGTCAGTGGCCAGTTTTATTATTTGTCATCATAATGATAAAGACAAATAAAAAACAAATAAAAAAGCTACCATTGTTACATCTCACACGATTGTTGGTGATCATGGTGATAAAGATAATGGAATGTAATAAAAGTAAATAGTAAAAATAAAGGTATTCTTAGTGGTAATACTAATAAGTAAGATAATAATTACAAGACGAGAAAAAATCAAGATCAAAATTTATAAACACAGTTGTGAACAAGACAAAAGGTAAATAAAAACAACTGCTATTTAATAGGGGTGGTAGTGGTAGTGGAGGTGATGATTGTGGTGATTGTGATGATGAGAATGATGATGACGATGATGATGATGAAGATTGTGGTGATAATGACGATGTTGATGATGATGAAGATTGTGATGATAATGACGATGATGATGATGAAAGAAAAAAGAAAGACAGCTACAATTCTTACATCTGATATGATTATTCCTGATGATGGTGATAGTAAGGATGATGATAAGGATAATGATAAGGATAATGGAATGTCGTAACAGTAAATGATAAAAATAATGGTATTGTTAGTGATAATACTAATAAGAAAGATGGAAATCAGATAGTAATTACAAGGCGAGAAATACCCAAGAAGAACGTTTATAAACACAGTTGTAAAAAACAAAAAAAGGTAAGTAAAAAACAACTACTACTTAAGAACTTAAGCACTTTAGGAACTCTAAATTTACAAATTATCTGGTCCATAATTTTGCACATCATAAGTCTATTTTATTTTTCAATTGATTTTTCAATTTTCAATTATCTACGTTATCCATGTTTTGTAAACTTGCATGAAAGAAATTGTGCAGTTTTTATTGTGTGAAGCGCTTTGAGACTTTATTTTCATTTTAAAAGGCGCTACATAAATCTAGATATTATTATTATAATTATTATTAAAGGTAAATGAATGAATAGATCACGATGTCGGGTGTTACTGTGATTTCATGGCATCGAATATTCATCCCACTCTAGCAGATAATTTATGATGAAACTACCCAATCATCACAGCCGCCCAGCAGCCGTTTTCTCTGAGTACTTGTGTACGACCTGCCATGCCATGTCTTAGCCCCGCCCTCTTCTTGTGGTAATTGTTGTGTACGACCAGCCATGCTATGTCTTAGCCCCGCCCTCTTCTTTCGGGTAAATGTTGTATACAACCACCCATGCCATGTCTTAGCCCTGCCCTCTTCTTTCAGGTAATTGTTGTGTACAACCACCCATGCCATGTCTTAGCCCCGCCCTCTTCTTGTGGTAATTGTCGTGTACGACTAGCCATGCAAAAGATTTTAACAACTCCCGTATTACCATGTTTTAGCCCCACCCTCTATTGTAAATATTGTGAAGCTTGGCGGAGGTTGGTGTGTCTGTCTTACCTTTTAGATAAGTGGCCAATAATATCAAAATAAACTTTTGCTACGGGTCAATGAAGTTGGTCTCATACAAACCTGAAGGCGCTGGTGAAATCTAAACAAACACTGATTACTAGATCTAGTATATTTACTCACAATGTGGAAACACACCAATGATCTCTATATTTAACAGCTAACACGAGCTATGTGTCAGTCATGCGGTACAAGTTAAGACATGTTGTCAGTGAATAGTTCTTAGTAATACCTAATTTCCAAAGACCTCGAGACACCAGGAATTGAAAAAATATTAAGGAACAAATAGATCAAGCAGACGACAACAATACCGCGGCTATCTTCAAGCAAAGAAATTGGAGAGCACGAGAGCCGAGCGACGCTGGTTAAGCGTATGCTCATGGCTGCATAGCAACAGAAATAGAGCAGGTAAATTCAAAAGATAATAGCGGCAAGTACAAACACACATACTACTACAGCCTATACTAAATCACTAGGCGTGTGCTTTGTTTACCGGCTCTATTCGCATACGCTTTTGTTAGCACTGTTGTCACAGAGCTTTGGGCTTAGTCTTCCCGCTTGCTGGCTATTCAATTCTCTTTGCTGCAAGCAAGGCAAATCATCTGGTGATCTCGAGCTTGCACAAAGCATCTTATCTCAATGAACCATTGGAAGAGCTTTATTAATATTTGTAGAATACCTGTTAACAAAGCTTCATTGGACGTAGATTTTGCAGTTGGACACATAAAGAGCCGGATATAAAAAAAAATTAGTCTCTAACATAATAATATATGAGTGGTTTTATCGCAAAAAAAAAGAAAAAAAATATCCATTTTTGAAAACTGAGATATTATGAGAAAACAACCTATATATATGATATTTTCTTTTAGTTTGAATGTATTTTCTTAGAAATAATCACAGCCCATACCCTAAGGAAGAAAAATACAAAGATAAAAAGTATAATGTGCCCTTTTTCTCAGCTTTATAGAAATGGCTTTTATCGGTGGGAGAGTGAGAAAGAGAGATAGAGAGAGACAGACAGAGACAGACAGACAGGCAATCAGACAGGCAGAGAGGGAGAGAGAGAGAGAGAGAGAGAGAGAGAGAGAGAGAGACAGAGGGACAGAGAGAGAGACAGAGAGAGAAAGACAGAGAGAGAGAGGCAGGCAGACAGACAGGCAGACAGTCATATGAGTTTAAGAGACCCAAGGAAATAATTCTTTGTCCTGCACATCGAAGATATAATAATAAATCTTGAATCGATTTTCAACAAAGATTCCTATGGGTCAACAGGTCTCTTTCTCTTATAAAACAAATTATATAATTTTCCCTTTGACTGTTTATTAAGTTTCTTGATCACTTCTAAAATGTTTTCCTAATCACTTCTAAAAAATATAGTTGTTGGTCCAGTCTTTGACATATCATTGTTTATAGAAACCTTCTACCGTAAAAAGGAAAAAAAAACGAAACCAAGAACGACTTCGTTGACTATTTCCTGTTAAACAAAATCTATAGAATAATATCTGATTTAAGTGAAGAAAGAGATCGATATAGGAACAAATCAAAAACTCTGGGTTGAGTAGACTGAAGTTAAGTTGTGCGTAAATTCTATAGTAGTAAAAAGTCGCCTAATTACGTTATGAGGGTTCCTTTCTTTTTGAAGAGGTTGGATGCCATAGATCGCCAGCCTTCTCTTTCCATCGCCGCTTTCGCTGCTGCATTCATTCGCATGTTGGTCATCCCTTCAATGTTAGTTGTCCATCTCTTTCTCCGACGTCCTCTGCCCCTCGACCCGTCCACTTTTCCTTCTGGTATTAATTTTTGTTTAATTATATATAAATACTCATGTAGTTAATCTTATAAGACAACCAAATACTTTGGTGTACATCTTTACCATGATTTATCGATGTCATTAAAATAAATTAACAGCTTTTGACAAAGGTTTCTACCAAAAAAAATTACAGTGTTGGAATTTTTCTTGCTGAAATATGTATTCAGCACTGATTTCTTCTCTGTTTGAGTCACGCCTTGACCGTTTCAAGGAGGGGGGGAGCTAGATAGCCCAGTTGGTAGTGGCCTCGCTCCGTGGCCCTGAGGTCGCGGGTTCGAGCCTCAGCTGAGCACAGTCCGGACCCCTACTGGTTGGGTCAGTGTCAGTATAATGTGACCGGCTGAGACTAAGTCATGGTATCCCCGCTAGTCTCTGGGTGGCAGCCCGTACATTGTCATTGGGACCCAAGCCCTGAGAGCACCTTTGAAGTGGAATTGGGCTGGTAAAAATATCCTTCAATCAATCATGACCGTTTCTGTCAATTGTCGCTTAACTGGCTTAACCCTTCTATAAAGATTAAAATGTTCTTACTTTGCAGAGTAGCACAGTCATACAAATTGTCAGACTGCTCGTTTCGTGTACAAGTTATCTCAAATGAATTTCACTAGTTGTTTGTAAAGTTAATAATTCAGTAAAAAACCGCTGTCACCCTTTGATTTTAATCGTCACGACGATGACTGGTATTTTTAGATTAAGGAAGGGGAAGGGGAGAGAGAGAGATAGATAGATAGAGAGAGAGAGAGAGAGAGAGAGAGAGAGAGAGAGAGAGGGAGTTGGGTCAAGGGAAGAAAGAGAAAAGTGGGGCACATGCAAATAGATCTCACGCTATTATAGTACTGGTGTATAAGTTTAAGCAGATACGGAAAAGAGGGGGGGGGCAGTTTAGTAAGCTACAGAGAGGAAAGCAACAAGAGGAAGAGGCTAGAAGAGAAACAAGGATTTGAACGAGAGCAAGAGAGAGTGAAGCGATCCAAGCGAGAGGGTAAATCGCAAAAGACTGAGAGAGGGAGGAGGTAATACGACCGTGAATAGAGAATATTGATTGATTAAGATTTTTACAAGCCCAGTCCATCATTAACGATGATTTCAGGGCTTACGATCTCTTCAGCTATGGTTTTCTTCGATACTTTAATCTTGCCAACCTTTCCCATACATTAAAATCAAGTTTTAAAAATCTTATATATTGTTTACAAGTTTTAAAAGTTTTCTATACATTGCTTCAGATTTTGCCATATATTCCAATCTCTTTCAGATAATCCGAAATCTGAGAGGCTTTCACCTCTCGGAATAGTGTGTGCATATTAGTTATCTTATAATATTTTTGTCTGCTTAGAGAATAAGATGGGACAGAAAAGAGGCAAAGTTAAAAAAAAAGAGAGGGCTATGATTGAAGACAGGAAAGATACAGAAAAATAGAAACATTGTAAATCGAGTATTCATAGTCAACTCGCTTGCATATTTGTTTAACTGGCTTATTAACATCGAGGGCTTAAAAATATGACTGTAATCAGTATTCTTTGAAACATAATGTTATAATTATTTGAAAGGCAAGTAAGTAAAAATTTGCAACTTATCAAAGATGCTGAAAACAAAACCTCACTGTTAGTTTAGGAATTTTATTTTGACCACAACCGATAAATATATTGACATCAAGTAAAAAGTACATGAAGAATAAATTACAGAAAAAATGAAAGTGTTAAAGAAAACGTGACGCATTTTAAACTTTTCTTTTTCGGGGACAAACACATGCAACTAAACAAGAGCTTGTGGAAGGTAAACAATGAACATCATGATATCAGGTGAATTTTAAATATACTATATTAATCCCTTTCGGGAAATTTGGCTTCGTTACTCAGCGCAACTGAGTCGCAACAGGGCAACCCACTAGTGCCCCAGCACACCAGTAGACTTTGAGGCCACCTTTAACCCATAATTATACAGAGTGTTGCAAGCGCATATCACAAATTCAAGCATTGCCTGTAACCGAGAACCCATTTTACAGGTGGGTGGACTGAGGAAAGTCAGGGTAAATTGCTTTCCCAAGGCAATCGCAACAGGGCATGGTCGGGAATCGAACCCGCGACCGCCGGATCACGAGGTCGACGCGCTAACCACTCTACCAGGCTGCCACTGAAAAGGACAAAATCTCCGAATTAATACCGCGAAACACTAAGTTACATTGGTGTAGGAGGATATTATTTCTTTAATACAACCATCTTTGTACCTAACCGGCACGAGTGGTACCTTGATCAGTACATTCATTACTTAAATGGGATAAAAAGAATAAACATAGGTCGTCACAAGTCAATGCTTTTATCACAGTGAGGAAGGGGAAAAAAACTACTAAAAACAGTGTGACATGTGTAACTATATCAATTCTTTTGGTAAAATCATGCAACTTAATACGGATTAATTAGCAAACGTACAGCTTTCTATCTGTTGAGACTTCAGAGTCTTTTTTAAAGCAAATGTTGCAGGAAAGAAAAGAAATGAAATTACAAATCAAGCTTTTGAATAACTGTCGTGCGTATGATGATAGTCGTTTTTTTTACCATAACCATTATTTAAGACCGAAAAAAAGATATTCCATTCAAATAAACATTGACAAACAGAAACCATTGTGCCCGCTTTGTTTATGAGTAGGTAGTAGGTAGATAAAAAAAAGAACCCCGCAACGTCTGTTATAACTTTCTTGTGATCTAATAACGCAACTCAGTATTAGCGTTTCGATCAATCTGTCCCAGTTAGCAAGCTCCAGCTTTAAAAAGTTAAGAAGATAAAAAAGAAATAAAAATCCAGTTAGATTTGAGGACTAGTATTTTAAGAACTATTGTACAATAAAGAACAGTTCGATTTCTCTACAACATTTACTTTTAGCGAGTAAGTCTGTGGAGCTTACTTAAAAAAAAAAATTGAGATTCATCTGGACGAAAAATAAGCACCACTAACCGAGATGACCAAATATTAAAAATTCTAAGTCATATTTTACCAGCTAAGATAGGTCGACTGTTTTAGGATAAAAGAACAACGGGTGCTGTTCTTTTACATAAACCTGACATTCTTGTACAAAATAAAGAAATAGAACTTATTCTATAACACAGTCGTTTTGTCAAGCGATCGCAAACATACATCTAGAAAATTGAATTATAAAGCAACCCAAATTTGAAATTCCATAGATTACAAAGTTTAAAAAAAAATTGTTTAGATATTAGTGACATAACATACAATTCCTAGAGTAAAAAGTACTACCAACCTTCAGTTTTGCACAGCACCTCTGTCTTATCTTATTGTGCTTCTGCTAATATTTTTGTTTTTGTTGGGTTTAATGAAGCAAAAAGAAACATCAGAAAAAATAAGTTTTACAGAGTAAATTTCAAAAAGGCAATCTTATTCATTCGGGTTTACATTGGAGTTTCGCAGACAAATTTCGCTTTGCTCGAGCACGCGATGTCGTTATATTTAAAATCTGAAGAGCGGTGGAGTTCGATACACGGTTTACTGTGAGTCTTGTTCGATTTCCATTGAAAGAACGTGACGGGCATGTTGCTGTGCCAATTTCTATAGTCGCCTTGCCCATTAACGCTATTCGCACCGCTTAAAAATCGATCTCCCTGCACATCGCTGATTTCCCCCTTCAAAAAGTTGTACTCGGCCTGATCGTCTATCTCCACCAAATAGCCGCCAAGTTTAGAGCATTGCGTATCAGCTGCCCAGATGTCGAAAGTTACCTCTTTTTTGCTGGCGTAATATCTCTTTCCTTGGAAAGTACCAAGTTGCTCAAAATTCTTCAAGAGGTTGGTCGTCTTGTAGAGATGTGTCAGCGAGGAAAGCTCCCGGGACAGGTCTGTAACGGTTTGTATTTCAGCGTTGTTCGATTCCTCCATTCTCTTCACCTTCCGCTGAAGAGCCTCGATACAAGTGTCGACATTTTGGATGTTTTGGCCAAGCTCCTCTGTAGAGTTCGCCACCCCGTGTAAGATGGTCTCCTGGCTAGCTTCTAGTTGGCTTACGTTGATCGCGGCTGGTCTACATTCGGCTGGAACAACAACATTACTATCACTATCAAGGTTTTCAATGTTGTCCGCAATCTCTTTTGTTACGTTCGCCACCACGTCTTGGTTTTCTTTTGTGGTTTGATCATCCGTGTCTACTGTGAGTTCCTTAGAGGGAGACTCAGCTGTGACAGAGATGGTCACTTCACGTCCACTTGCTTCGACACCTTTAACCTCACACTTATACCGCTTGACCTCGCGAACCATGGGCGATTTCCAGGAGAAGGCTAGCTGTGATGTGCTGTCTTTTCCGGTTCCAATCTTCCCAGACACATCGTACTGTTCCGAGCCGTCAAACTGAGGAGGGATAAAAACTACGCTGTGCCTTCAATTAAAAAAAAAACTCCCAGTGAACATAGAAAATATTGTTTGTTAAATTCAACCTGCCGTTTGAATATTATTTTCCCAGAATCAAACGATAACACTTTTAACCACAAAAACAAGATCTAAATGTTCATATGCACGTGTGAAGAAATTCATGTCAATTGCAATCTGCACCGTAAACAATTAATGAGGCTGTTAATAAAATACTCATATCTTTTTATATTTATAAAACGGCAAATAGCGTACTAATTTTTTGGAAATTTGATTCCACGGCATACTCTTTAAAGTCTTTAGTTACTTTTTAAAAGGAAAATGACCTTTTGAATGTGTTTATTGAAATTAATTTTATAACATGAAAATGTAAATTTTAGCAAAATTGATCTGAATCTAGTTGTCATCTTATACCGAATTATCTACAAAGCAAAATAGTGGGGTCCATGTCAAAGCTAAGCATTGGTATAGCATTTGATATGGCTAGACGTATTCTAATACTGTGGGTGTAATACTAATTCTAATACGTGTTATAAAACATGCAGAATATAGGTATAATGTACTCAATACAGACACAAGCAGAAGACCTTGAAAAACAAGGAAACTTATTGTTTTGTTTGCAGAAGTATATCCACAAGAAACGCTTTGTCTTCATGTTATAATGAACTTGAATGCAGTTTGAATTTTTGTTAAAGTTTGGCTTTTAAACTTAAACAATCAATAGAGTAAGTCTAAATTTAAAAAAAAAACTAGAGCAAGGTTTACAACAGTGGAAGATTGAAGATGATAAGGTGCGATAAAGCAGACAGTGTAAGGAAAAGAGA
>BMAT01005151.1:0-32708 GCA_019649035.1 Elysia marginata
ACAAGGTGCAAGAACCCTGTTAGTAGAAAACTGAGTCCCCAAGGTTATGGGCTAACTTTTGTTTTAACTAACAGTAAGTTGGTTGTCAGAATCTTTTACGTTTTTCTTTTTAAAATGTAAGATCTTTGCATGTACCTGAAACCCTTGACTCGCTATGCTTATCAAGTCCTCTTTGTTGGTGCTGATCCATCTTCTTTTGGCACGAGTATTGTCTGAGGCTAACTTCTGTCTTTACTGATTTTAGCAAGGATTTTAGAGTTGAAAAGATAGTTTCGGACTAAATTGTTGACAGAACTTTTTTTCTGTATGAGCTTTTCCTTTTAAAATGCTAGAGTCGTAAAGTATCTGAAGCACTTGACTTACTAACGTTATGTTTATCAGGTCTTCTTTAATCCACTTACTAGCCTCATTTTATGACACTCTTATTTCCTTTCTTTGCAGGGAGATGCGTGTAGACACTCGCCGACTAGACATTGAGGATCAGCGTCAGCAGCAGCACCAGATGACACTCACAGACTCAAACTATGTCCGCAACAAGCTAGGGGACTCTGGTAGTGCTGTCCTGCTATCTGCCTTCCAGAGAGACAACGTGAGCAGCACGGGGCAGGTATGCAGAGCCTCAGCAGTAAGTTGTTTGCTTTGATTTTTTTCGTTCTTGATTTTGTACATTACTTAGTTTTCTTTACTTCACAAATCTTTGTGCATTAAACTGATTTAGTTCAGTTTACAGCTTTAATTTTATGCATTTTAAATGAATGTTATTGCAATTTGATCGGTCTTCCCTTTTTTTATAGTCTAATTCACAAATGTTTGGCTCAAACCAAGGAGAGCTTTTGTCTCGAAGGTCTGGTCTTGTGAAGTAACTTGAAATCAGTACACATTGCATTGTGTGGTATTCATATTTACAGAATTTAAAAAGAAAGTCAAAATAAAATAAAATTTTCTAAAAAATGAGGTGTGTTTTTTAAATACATAAAAAAACCCAAACAATTCAACAAAAAAACCCCACCAAAACCCAGCCTTTCTCCAAAAAAATCATCATCAATAATTTTTGTCTTGTAGTTATGTATGTAAACAAAGAAACAGTTATTGAGATACCCTTGATCAGTAAATAATGTTACCACCAAGCTTGTAATCACTTTTTTTGGGGGGGACATCTTTCACGGTGCTTTCTGCAAAGGAACTTAACCTGTTGAGTGCCTGGCCCGGAACAGTTCTGGGCCCATACATGTCTCTAGAGTGCCATGTGCCCGGAACAGTTCCGACAACGTAACTGTTTGGACGTCTAAGAGAGTTAAGGCTTGAAACCTGTTTCGTACTGTTGGGTGATGTCCCTTAGACCATTTCCAGGAAATTTGAAGCAGCCATCTTTGCATTTTTTGTGACAAGTTTGTTTTGTAAACATGGCTTCAGGCAGCTCACGCAACGATCCTCCTGGCACTTTAGGGTATATATATAGAGGCATTGAAGGGGTTAATGTGAGGATTACAGGGATGCAACTCTTTGAGATTTCAGCTGATTTCTACTTTTTTCTCCAAATTCGAATTTCAACTCAATTTTTTTCTCTCTATTTAATTTTAACTCACTGACTACTTTCCCCGCAAACGTTGCGGGATTTTTATTTTTACGGCTGAATACCAGTCCCGCAACCCCTGTGAGATTCAGCTTGCGAATTTTTTTTCCTATGTTAATATCACAACAGCTGCGGGGAAAGCTACGGCAACCGCTAGCATAGCCACTTAGCTTTTGAATGATATAAACGAAGTTTGTTTAGGACTAATACAACCGGCAGGAGAGCATTTTTACGACACCTCTAGCAGCTAGCAGTCTTCAGCTGATTCTAAGATGGATTGTTGACTAATTTCTGTTTCAGTCAAACTTAGATCTAGATTCTAGACTCTGATGATGAAATAGCGTTTGAAAGCATTATTGAAGATGATATAGATCCCGATTATGAGCCACCAAGGTAGTCAGGCCAAAGGTATAGGTAAAGGAAATATTTACCTTTTTTGTTGTTTTTTTTTTTTTTTTTAAAAATTGACTCAGACTCAAAGTTTTTGTTTTATTAGAATCTTTATTATCTTGACTAAACATGA
This sequence comes from Elysia marginata, assembly GCA_019649035.1. Lineage (NCBI taxonomy): Eukaryota > Metazoa > Mollusca > Gastropoda > Plakobranchidae > Elysia > Elysia marginata. The sequence goes on from BMAT01005151.1 coordinate 2,097, forward strand.
TACAAATTCCAAAGGTCAAACTTTAATAGCAAAATCACAGTGATTTTTTAAAAATACCTCCGAAATGGCTGGTACACAGGGAATAAAAATAGACAGAGTTCAAATAGCTGGTAGTCAGTGAGTTAAAAAGTCAAGCAGTAATTAAACAGTTACTTGCAATTAACCTCTTATGGCACTGAATATAAGGAGAAACTACTCCTGCCCCATACAGGCCTGTTATAGAGTCGCCCTTGCTTCCACCAGCTACTCTTTAGTTCTTTTCGTAAAATTCCAAATAAAAATATTATTTCCCAAATAGTAGTACTTAACAAAAGAGTCTGAAATGGCATTCAGCTTCTTTTAGCAGGAATCATTTACAACCCTGGGATTATGTGAAATACGATAGCATAAAATGATAAATCTAGACAGACACAGCCATTACTTAAAATACCTGCACTGTACCATATGGGAGTAAAGCTTGTTTCTTTTTTGTATTGGTTCCACAGCCAAGCCAACCTGGTGTTGGTATGAATCAAAGCGGGCGAGCCATGACCACAGACAAGCTTATCAACGCTATCATTATTCACCAGATCAATCAGACTACAGGGGATGAGCGCAGTGATCAGGGCAAGTCTCCCTCAAGGTCAGTTCCCCTTTATTATTATCTCTTTTCAGATAAATTTATTTATTATCACTAGAGTTCCTGTTATATGAGGTTTTCTCCACTGCGTACACTAGCACTTTTAGTTGGCCGAGGCTCTGACCTGCGAGTGACCTGACCCTGTCAATCAGTGGTCAGGCCAGGCTGCTTGAGGCGGCGCAGTGCATGCAGAGGTTTTATTGCATTTATATGCTGGCTTTGATCTAATCCCCCAACAAAATAAAAAAAAAAAGACATTCTAAATTTTTGTTGTTACAAACGTGCAAGAAGCAGGGATGCTGATTTTCCGTATAAATACGGAAATCCATTTTTTCTGTTTTGTTCCGTACAGATCTGTATTTCCGTTTTGCTCAGTACAAGACCGTAGTTTCAATTCCGTAATTATTCTCCGTTTTTCATCCAACATTTAAGCGAAGTAGACGAAGTACGGAAAGCACGTTTGTTATTGAAAAATACCACATTCTTATTTCCGGTTTTGTGGTGTATACCAGATACCAAATATCAATAATCGGTATGGACATATTCTCATTGAAAATAATACGGAAACATCGTCGATATCAAAATTTAAGCAACAAAGCGATTTTAATACCGATGCCAACTGTTCAGTGGATGAGTAATGTGTTGTTCTTTCTATCTTGCGGGAACTTCATTCGTCATTCCTGTCTGGCATTAAGAACTTTACCGATCGAACCTTACCGATAGCTCTTCATTGTCTTTTGCGATTCTCCGATAGAACTAGATCAAGATCTAAGCTGGATTAATTTGCAAACTGGATTCCATTTCCAGCTGAAAACCCATCTAAATCCTATCTGGAATGACTAGATCCAGAAGTCATTAGGTCTAGAAATAGAAAGACTAGATCTCAACGCATCCACGCATTTTAATTTCTACTCTACTTGACGGTTACTACTAGTACTGGTCTCTAGCTTTATCAGATTTCACACCGATGATGCACATGGCGCAGGCTATATCTATGCTAGATCTGAACTTTCATCCAAAAACTAGAAGCCAACAGTGCTTGCTGTAATCAAGGGAATATGGCTAAATTAGTCTTAGATTTATTTTAATCTGGACCCAAAATATGTTTTAACGTAGATCTAGACTAGCTATTGTAGTTAGATCTAGGGCCTATTTTGGCAATCTTAGATATGAATAGCAAGATTTAGATACAGCTATCGCTGTACAGTATGATGGCCATGGCAAGGTTGAAAAGACTTGATGTGATTTGCTATATTAATAATCAAAAGTAAATGACCTAAACTGAGTAGAAGTCCATCACTCCATGTAGGCTGCATCATGAGTTAAATGTAGTGGGTAGTGATAGGCCAAGGTGTAAGAGGATATTTTACAAAAGTTATGTTACTCCATTAAGGTCTAGATATGAATCTATAGGCTAGATAAATCCGCATTGTAAGCAGAAACTAGTTACCTGCCCTAACTTGTATGGTAAGTTTATAATTTTACAAATAAAAATTAAATATTTAAAGGTTATAACTAGCCTAGTTAACATTTCCGGAAAATTGTTTATTGTATCTGTATAAAATTAAGACTAGTGGGCTTATCTAGCTCCTATTTAAATTCTTACAAGTAGCATGCAAATCCCCTGCGCACTCCGATTGTTGCACCACTGATGGTGCCGGCAGTCTCGAAAAAGTTCAGTATTTTTTTAGGCATGGAGTTGGCATCCCTGAAGAAGACAAGGAAAACATGAAACCAAAAATTAAAATAATAGCATGTATAGTTTTATGTTATTGCACCGTAAAAAGATTGTTTTATTTCAACATATTAGGATAGCAGTTCAATGAATTCAAGTTTTAAAAACAAACAAGGGGCTTAGTACATTTTTTTATACTGACTTACAAGATTAAAAAAATTATGAGCTATTTGCTCACAATTTCATAGTGTTATGATCAAAAGTTTTTTCTAAATAGACGATTGTTTATATAGTGCTCGCTAATTTTCTGATATCGCTTAGTGTTACATACAATTTAGCTTGTACTGAGAAGTTATTGAACATGCGCTCTTTGTTTTTCAAAATATTGCGATTGCTAACAGCGCAAGTTTTAATTTCAATATATTAATTATTAGGTTTCATAAAGAGGTGTGTAATTAAAGCATAATAAATATAAATAAATACTTGAATGAATTATTATCACAGTCTGTTTTTTTTTTTTTAAGCTCGTAGAGCAGGGGAACTTTGAAGAAGGTGTGCTGTTAGGATATGTTGTAATTTCTTTTATTCATTTGTAATCCCATGCGCTCTGTGTTTCTCAATGTTAAGAATCATTTAATGGCTATTTTCTGTTCCCTGCTCTCCGAGGAGGCCCAATCCAACCATGTGTTATATGTGGAATGCAGTGTCTTTCAAGCAGGTGTTGTTTTGGAATGACTTTGTTACAGGGCTTGAAATAGACCGCAGCAATTTGCCGTGGTGCCCTTGCAATTTGCCGTAATGCCTTCAAAATCAGAGGGTCAACCACGGCAATTTTTGCCGTGCCCTTGTTTTGTTTAGTTGAAAATATCGTATACGGGTAATTATATAAATTCGGGTGACAAAAACTGTGCCGACCATCAATTCAGTCGAAGTACAATAGGCCTTTATAATGCGGTCTTCCGTGAGACAGGGTTCGGTCTCTTGCTGTGTCTTGTGCCCTCATCATCAGTTCTGACCTTGACCAATCGTCCGTTGGCTAGACCCGCGGAAAGCGAAGTTTCACGAATGCAGTAAGAGTTGTTATTGATAGCGGTAACGCATAGATCTAAAGCCTACTGTCTTGAGTGTCTTCTTTGTATTCCCAAACAAGCGTTTTTATCGATCGATGCAGAGTGTCACCGACGCGTAGTGGGGAGGGGGAGAGTATGCAAAAATTATAGGTCTACAAGTGAGCAGTTATGAATGAAAGTCCGTTACCCGCTGCAGGGGGAATTTCTTGGAAATGGCAAGGGCCGTAACGCATCTCAAAGTTTTGCGCGTTTTGTTTTACACAAAGTTTTCTGCATTTTGTGCTACAAGGACCAAGAGCCACTTTACCGCGAAAGAGAACGAAGGGATCTGGGTCAAAGCACTGAAAAATGGCAACAAATTTGATGCATTTTCCTTTAAATGCTAAGATTTTATACAATGTAGATCTACATGTACTTCATTCGAGTACCGTATCAATTAACTCAAATATCTAACCACATCAATATTGGGCTACTTACTGAAATCCGCTTATATTCAAGAACTCTAGATCTAGTCATATTATACTGCTGTGAGTGTGAGTGTTGGAGGGGGGGAGGGGAGAAATAGATAGAGAGAGAAATATTTGAATTCATGATAAATGTAGGCTTACATGCTTTTAGGCTTCAATATCACTCACTCTACTATAAATAGTAATATATTACTGAGTTAATAAACTATTCAGCTCATCGTAATCATCGCCTGCCGGAATCATATGCTTCACCATCAAATTTAACAGGAGTCACATCATCAACAGCTCATTTTTTAGCATCCTCCTCCCATCATCATGAACATGAGTGGCAAAATCGTAATAATAACAATCACCACCATCATCATTATCATCACCAATGGATACCTCAGCATCAACATCAGCAGCCACACAGAGAAGAAAATTGTGAAAATTGTGGAATCTGCAGTGACTAAGGTGGACCACATTTGAAAACATTTTCGTCAAGAGTCTTCTGTTCCGCATACAGAGAACAGTCACAAGAACAGTCACTGCCACGGTGTCAGCAAAGCAGCAATATTTGGGGATCAGTCATTATAAAGAGATGAATAAAAGGGCTTTCTCTGCTTATGCTCCGAAAGTATGGAACACTTTGTCTCTTACTACCAAACAATCTTTAACTTTTCAGTCTTTTAAAACAAATCTAAAAACAGAATATTTTAAGTTGTGTTACTCTGCATAGTCTTTTATCATTTTATGAAAAACTTCACTTGTTAATATGTTTTTGGTAATAAGTCTCCACATCTACATTTTTAAAACTTGTTATAAACATCTTTTCGATATTAATCAATATAAATGATTACACAAGTAACGGGTTTAATTTTCTATATTTCAACATATTTATCTTGATTTTTATTTTGCTAATTAGTGTGAATATGCCTGCTTTTAGACAATTAACTATTTATACATTTCATTTAATTTTTATTGTAGTACTCGGTTGCGTTTGAGTTTAAACTTCTACTCTACATTGTGTATGACTACTTTTACTTTCTTTACCGACGTATTTACGCATGTTTATAGAAACATTTACATGATTTTAATGCATTTGATTTCCATTCTCATTTTTGTAATTATTATCAGGTTTTTTTTTTTTTTTTAAATGCATAGTATTAGAGTAGGACCAAAATGTTGGTGTAATATTTTTGTTGCATTTCTATTGTAGAGATTTTTAATTGTATGTGTTGTCACACTATTTTAAAATGATCTGTATTGTCATGAAGCAAACTTTATATTCCTGTATTATAGCGCCACTGAGCACTCTTTAGTGGATTTTAGGCGCTCTATAAATAAATTATTATTATTATTATTATAAAAATGAAGAAAGATATCTCAGTGGCACATGTGAAGTTGGAGGCAAGGAAGAAAAATGTCTTGATGAGAGGAGTTGGCATTATAAACAACCTTTAAGAAAATGGATCAGGCATAAATTCTATTTATGATTTAATTACTCTTCTTTACATATTTTTGAACAAACAAAGACCCTCTCTATACTTTTGTAGAGAGCATGGAACAAATAGTGTTGTTATTTACTAAATTGTTACTAATTTTAATCAACAAAATGATCACCTATAACTTTTGCCTTGGTGCCCAAGCAAATGCCCTCTGATTTTCAGGCCTCACCGAGGCAATTTTTGCTTGCCCTTCTGAACACCTAATTCAAGCCCTGTTGTTAGGAAACATTCTTCTGCAGGTTGTCATGTAGGTGTCTATTGCTGTCTGTGTTCCTGAAATAGAGCTCTGATCTATAGGTTTTGTGTGAGATATAGCCTTGTGAACTGCACTAAAGGATTTGTTAAGACCGTTAAATGTTATTTGGAAGGTGTAAACTTTATCAACGAGGAATGGATTGTTTGTGAGGCTTTGGGTTTCTTTGATAATCGAATCTGTAAGGTCTGTGTAAACACTTGGTCAGAGGTATTTGTGACAGTGGTTTCCTACGAACTATCTACTGTGGTATGCCTATGGTGTTGTTCTATATTAGTTTAGTATTGCATCTAATGTTGATGCAACTGGGCATGATCTTGGTATCAGGGGTTTGTGTGAAATGGTTGCTGTAAGATCCTCTAAGTCTTCTACATTTTGTGCGTGTCCATCTTTGTCTTCTTGTTTCTCTCTAAAAACTGTAAAGCTCTCCTCCTGCATCAGTTTTCTTTCCAAGTCTTGAACCTGACGCCACTTAGAGCCATATTTTATAAATTTTAATCCAAAGGGCGTCAGGAGCTCAGCTATTTGTGTGTCTAGCTTGTGTGCTGTATCCTCTAACAGTTTGTGGTGTTTTGAAACAACACTTAGTAAAATGTTAAGATAAGGAGGGCTTACATCACCTAACGTTACATCTAAAAGGGGTGTGTGCACTGCATTGTAGCAAATAAGAAGATAATAAACTTAAGAAAAAATACACTTATTACGATTATAACACCCAAAAATTCACACCACTAACAACCTAACTCTTTACCTTCATGAACACACATTTAAAAAAAAAAAAACCTTTGTTTAGTAACAAAAATTTTAAAAAGAAGAAGTATTGATTTCTGGTAAAATATGTAGCTTTAATAATACCATAGTTCAAATTACACTCACAGTTTTTATAGTAGAAATATCAAATTTTCACCGGCTTATAGATGAGATTCTATACAAGCAAACAAGAAACGAGCGATGATTGTACTAGTAGAAGTTATGGAGATATTGTGCAGGCAAGATTGGGAATTTTCCATTATATTACGTAATAACCACTCTCCTGCAGTCAGCACTAATATTCCCAGGCAGGCCTCTCCTGACGCCTGACAGAGATTTATGACCCTAGGTGCTCCGCAGTTCGCAGTAACTGAGCCAGCCGAGACGTTCTGAACTTAAGTAGCACAAATTTGGCAAAATTCAACGCTGTGTCCCATGTATTCTGTTTGTAAATATATATGTAAATTACCATCAATACCAACTCATCAATATTGTGTTTCTCATTAACACAAACTGACCAACGTTTTAATTACCCTCCAGACAAGGTACACCTGGATCATCAGAGGCATTGGTCAGTTCACAGACTGACCTCAGGCAGTCTGCCCAGCGCTACTTTGACCCACAGGTCAGTGTTACCCTTTACATATCTACTAACAATCAAGAAGACCACCTGATGCCAATTATATTGATTGACTTAAATGATTATTCTATTTTGATTGAATCCTTATTTAAAGATGAATGCTCAAGTGAAATCTTAGATTCCTCTTTTCATATTTACTTAACGACAGTTGCTAGAGTCAAAATGTTTTATTCAACTGATCTGATTTAAGTTTATGAAATACTGTCTGTTGCCATCAAAGGTTTAAACGCATTTTCAATTAACTAAATTAGCGGCAAGTGCTAACATCAAATCCTTGTTTTAAATCAATCAGTATATGGAAATACAGCCCATGGCCATCAAAGATTTAAATACCTTCCCGAAACAACCAAATAAATTTCACGATCTTCAAGCTCTTTCTTAAACAAACTGAAAAATGTTTCCTTACAGGGCCGCCACATGCCTGAGTCCAGCAGTCATAGACCTGACACAATGGACATGAGGCATCGCATGGAGGACCTGAGAAAGCAGCACCACCATCAGCAGCAACAGCAACAGATGGCTGATCACAGACGTCTTGAAATAGTTGGCCGTCAGCGGCAGCAGCAACAGGTGGGAAAACAGGAAAGAAACTCATGTAGAAAATTGGTTTGGAAACTGGTCCTCAGTGTATTTGCACTGGCTAGAAGCAAATGTTGACAGTAGGCAATAAACCTGCATTTTTTTTTTTTTAGTTGGATAATACATACTGAATTTTGATGATATTTGATGCCATTGAATTTAAAATGTACCATTTTTTTGGAGTGTGACGTTTTCCAATGAGCAGTTACCATTTTTCTCCCTACCCTGGTGGGAGGGTCAAAGGTAGAGAGCATTACAAATGAAAACATTTGCATTTATTATTCCTAACATAATTAACATACATGCACAGTGCAATTTTGTTATTGTTTTAGGTCTAGATATGATTGTTTTAGCTGTATTTTGACTGATTTGAATGCACGTTAACATTCTAGGTTTACTGACATTTTGATTGAACAAGTAAATAATTCATTTTTACATCTCTTACATATAAACCCCTGATTTCTGATATGTCATATTTTTTTTCAAAACAACAGATGCTTGAGTCTCGTCAGCGACAGCAGCGCATAGAATTTGAACAGCAGCAGCAGCGTCGTCAGGAGCTGGAGTATCAACACAGGCAGCAAGAAGGGGAACAGCTACAGCGACGGGAATCAGAACACATGAGAAGAGGTATTCACATTAGCAACCCTAGGTCAGGGATTACCCTTTTCTGGCTAAAATTGGATTTTTCACTACGTTTTTTTTTCCGACCACAAACTTCAAAACACCTGTACAGAATTTAATTTTCTTCAAATCATCCTTTTTTTTCACCAAAGCTGATCTTGCGTAATTGTAAAGTATAGCATTTAAAGTACAGGTACAGTTGAATGTGCTTAGCAGACCACCTTTCTGAGGTAACCACCTGTATTGACAACCACTTTTCTTTGACTCCCTTGCATTTTTTCTATGTTTTGTTAACCTCCATGGCAACAACCTTACCTACGTAATCACAGGCAGCTTTTTATTTCACACTACTCTCCGGCGGATTACATGAATGTGGACCTTGGAGGAGGTCTGAATTTTTGACTCAACTAAATAATATTTGAATAAAGAATGCTTATCCTTTTTTATCTTGAGCTTTCTGTATGTATTAAATGACCTGTTACACCAAGAATTACAAGGTTTTAGTTTATCTTATAATTTTAATGAAGTCTTGAATGTTGCGAACGTTAGAAAAAAGGACGCACACAATTTCCCGGTTTTTAACAAGGCCTACTAACAGGTGAGTGGACTCATTTTCGAGATAGCCGGGCTTCGAAATTTACGTTTTCAGGAAGTTAAGACATTAATCTTCAATACTGTGTGTTTCGAAATACTAATGCTGTATTTTATAGTCATAAGGCCGTAGCCTAATCGACCCTAAAATTGGGTCACTGTGCTTCGTTGCCGCGATTCCCGAAAATGACAGTATTGTACTACACAAGAGCGATCTCCGCCATTTCTTTTCGTGAACATGCGCAATTAAACATTTAAGCTTTCGGTTTAAACAGGAAATCGCCCAAAAATTGCTGTACTCTCCGAGCTAAAAAAGCACAAAAGTGCTGTGTAGTGCTTCGACGAAATTAAACGATTGACCCATTCGTCCAGATTAGATCTAAGCTTCACAAATCCCGTTGCAAAGCCCATCGGCCGCTAATCTCTATATTTCCTAACGCCATTAACGCATTCAAACCAGAAAACATCGAAGAAAAGCCATATTTTTGTTTTTTGAAGACCTGAAATAAAGTGCGTCGTTAAAAATTCGCTACATTAATGTGCATTCATCAGCAAATTTAGACCTAACAGCTGGGAAAAACCTATTATCGATAGAATGCCTATCGGATCGGTAGACTGCTAAAATAAAGTCTGTTTTATGAGGTTCGGTGTCTGTTTGGTAACATTTTTTTAAAATACCGTTCAGTGCATCTATATTATCGTTCGTAATGTAAAAATCAGCATTATTAGGTGTCAGGTTCAGCCAAACATACAAACGGACATTGTTACGCTCGTTAACCATAGCAACGCACAGATGATGCACACTTTAAAAAACATTCTGATGACTTTTTGTTCATGAAAAAAGTTTACAATACATTGGTTTTGCCAGCTTTAACTTTATTATTAGTGAATGAATACTTCTGTTTTTTAGAACATCACTTTGTAAGATGTATAAATACTATAATGCACTCTGTGTTAGCTAGTAGTAATAGGCTAAAACTAGTTTGACTGTGCTGAGCAAAGGTGATGCAAACAGGCTTCAAAGGTCAATATTTAATCACAACTGAACACATAAATTTCCAACAAGGGTATTTGGAACAGTTTTTTATTTTAACTGCAATAAGAAAAACATTACTAAGACCATTTCATTAAACATGATTAAGCTTAAATAATCTTAAGTAAAAAAGCTGTAGATCTACCCTTGCTCTATTCATCAAGCTATATCTCTTTTCACAATAGTCTCTTGCTAAAAAAAAACTACATTCCTAAATTCAGCACAAAATTCCCTCCAATTTGATATATAATTCATGTATGTAAAGTGAATTTGAAAATTTTCAATTTTTGGGAAATCTCAAGAGCCTCTTCATGGAATCCGCCCTCTTTAAAAAAAAAACCACTCTTGTCCTGAGAAGAACCAATCAGCTGCCAGTCTAGAACTCCGACATGCTTGTCACTCCCTGTCTCCTGAATATTTGTGTTAACCTGTGACCTTAACCTGCTGTGGCCAGATGATACTACTTAATATGAATTTTAAATAAAATCAACTTTTCTATTCGGCCCAGTGAGGTTTTATTTTAACAGGATTTTACTGTAGTTACATTACGTGTGGATCCAATCTATAATTTATTACTAGGCGTAATTTGGTAGGCCAGAAGTTGATCTTACACTACAGCCGCTAAAATTGTCCCTTTTTTCTTCATTTTGTAAAGGCCAAATAGACGAGATCACCACAAGTGTCCTATGATCTAGAAGACCTAGAACTTATCTAGATCTGGTGTAAATGTCTTAAAAGGGCGCTAAATCTGTTTACTGTCAAACCAACCTCGTATATTGTAAAAAAAAATTGAAATTAGATCTAGGCCTAAATTCTAGAGCTTGAGAAGGCAGGATTTTCGCACTGGGGTGCCAGTAGATCTAGATCTGTTTACTTTTTTCTTTCTTTTCATTTCATCTTATGAGTGACGTTATGTTTGTTGTAAAAGATAGTTCATGTCATTACACAGGGTTATTTATGTTTAAAAATCAGATTTCATTTATTATCAATAGTTTAAAGGGTGGAACACCTTTTGTAGACATGATTTCCACAGGGGGAGGGGGGTGGGAGTATTTATTTTAACATTATTTTAGGGTTATTACTCTTCATTGTCCTTTGTTTGACCAGCAATGTTTGATATAATTAAGAATAATTCATGACATTGCCCAAGACTCTTTTACTTTTAAAAAACATATGGAATTCATTGCCATGAAATTTAGGCAAAGTGAACTCATGAAAAACATTAATTCTTACTGAACCAGTATATTTTTATGTGTATGTAAAAACATTGATGTGACTAAATTTCAGAACATTTTTTTCTCATTTACATACAATTGTGTGACCTATTTAAATTAATCTAATGATAGTACAGCATTTACTCACAAGGTTTAAGTAATTATTAATGTATCTACATTAAATCCTTTCCCTATGAAAACATAACATGCACAGGAAGTTTGAAGCCGATGCTTTATAACTGATATTTACCCTGAAGAGCTTAACGACTTTTAAATTTTTTTTAATTCACTATATTGAAAAATATGTAATGTCTCCAAACGGACTTATTTGCAAGAAAAATATTTCAAGAGAAAAATTTGACTTGAATACCCCTAACAGCCTTAATTTTAGTCCTGATTCTCAAAAAATTTCCCCCGAAGCCCTAGGAGAGCTCCCGCTTCAGACTGTTGTGTCCGTATTTCCAGATTTTTAGGGTGGTGGCCATTTTCAGCCCTGCTTGTAAGATTTGACCGTTGAGAATAAAGTTCATTCTATATTATGTAATAGTTTCATTTCAAAATCTATTTGAAATTTAAGTTTTTAGATGAAGGGCAAAACGGTTTTAAATCTATCTCTGGACTTGCATAAATTAAACTCATAAAACAAAATGTCCAAGGTAAATGTTCTTTACTAAATGTCACAACCTCTTTTGGTTTGCATCTGTCACTGGTGCCGTATCTTTTTGGTGTGTCTTTTTATCTGATAATGCAATATTTTAATGTACATTACATTTTCTTAAAACAAACCTACAACATACAAATTAATATTTAAAAGTTTTTATATCAAATAGAAAAAATGTCATGTAATGCCTTTATGTCTAACAACCTCTTTACAAAATGTTTTATTACATTTGTCTAGAAATGGAAGCGAGGAAGTCTGAGGCAGAGCGAAGAGAGTTGGAATCTGATGCTGAACATCGCAGGCAAGAAATGGTATACAGGCAGCAGCAGCAGCAACAACAGCAACACCACTACCATAATCCTAAGATGAGGCTAATGGCTGCTGCCTCTCAAGGGGACCAAAGGCAACTGCCAACTCAGGTAGAGTATTGTTGAATGATTTTACTTGACTGAAGGGCAAATTGTCAACAGCTCTCTTTGAAATCAGTATCTACTAACATTGCAAAAATTGTAACCCACTGAGCCAAAAGTTTCCAGACAAATCACCCTTATTTAGTAAGAAACCTATGCAACTGTTGGAAGGGCAAAGTGGAACATTGTTGTCAAAGGTGCAAAACTTTTTTTTTTCTCTCTGTACTGTTATTTTTGAAAAGTAGAAGCCTTTATCACCTTGTTAGGCACAACACAGTCAATGAATAAATAGGCATTTGGAAAGCTGTACTTTGTTTCAAAAGTAATCTCTCACCTTCAAACAACACAACTACTTTCATTTCTATTTTGGGTCAGCAGAGAGAACCTATGGAAGCTGAGATGGAGCATATGCGGATGCGGCACCAGGAAATGGATGCTAGGGCCAGGGCTGTGGAGACAGGCGGGCAAGATTCCAGTGGCAAAGATTTGCTGATGAGGAGTGGGGGTGGTGTCAGTGATGCAGAGGCTAGGTCAATCCATACCTCCCCCGTGGCTGGCAGCTCAAAATCATCTTCACCAGCAGTAGGAAGTGCACACCCTCAGCCATCATCGGCAGGGAAAAAGTTTGCCATGCCAGCCACCGCGGACAAGAGTCAGATGATGACGTTTGGTGACACGATTGATGCCATCATCATCAGCGATTACAGTCAGACCAAGCCAGCCAGCACTTCTGATGGTGCAGCAGCGGGTGACCGTGGCGAGCCCATATTGGAGAAGACTTCTTCTCTTATCTCTCAAATACAAGACTCAACAGGTGGAGGTAACCAGGATTCTTTCTTTCTCTCTCTCTCACTCTCGCTCGCTTATGTCTTTACCAGTCTTTTTTTTAGTGCTGTAGGTTTGCATATGTTTATTAGCTGTCAAGCTGGGTAGGGCAGACAGAGTGTTGAAAATGAGACCCAGAGCGGAAAGTCTTGCACTGGCGACTACTTCACAAAACATTGCTTTTTAACTAACAAGGCAACATTTGTCAGTCTTTGAGAACTTCTTGATATTTAAACTGTTTAATCATATTGTAGCTAAAAAATGAGGGCTTTTAAGAATTAGATAGATATATCAGGATAAGTCTCAAGCTTGAGTAAATGGTCTGGTTCTATTTACCTCAAAGAAGCAAGGCCATTTTGATTTTTAAAAATTCATATTTCTCCTATATCTAATATTTAAAACCTCAAACAATCCATCGATTTACATTTATCACCCTTTTGGTCATACTGGATTGCTGGATAAATAGTTATCTATTATCTCTTTTGGTAGCCGCTTCATTGTTTTCTAAAAGGCCTTTTAACAACTGCATTGATTCCTATGCGGTTTTCAATAAAAAAATACTTGGAATTTTTGGGAGTGCGCGTTAGAAATAAAATTTTAAACTTTCACTACAAGTTCTTCGAACGAAGCAAAACAATTTTGCTTTGTTCTGCCATATACATCTTTTTAAACAGTCTTGATCTATTTCCGTTTTTTAGATTGAAAGCGAACTCCGATCAAAAACAAAACGCACCAGCTACAAAGATATTCAGTCTCAGGGTTTTCAAGTTGAGTGTGAAGAATTTTTCTTGATTTCATGTCAATATTAGAGTGTTGTGCCTCTTCTGTGATAACAAACAGGTCTACTTTTCATTGCATCAGTTTTGAAGAAGTAAAAATCAAAACATCGCGAAATTTAGATGTGGTTAGATCTAGATTTAGGCTTGGTCTTCTTCTAGCTTGACATATTGTCTTTTTCACTTCTTTCTAATCTTAATGTACGAAGTGTCGGCGGATCGGCCTATAAACAGGAATTTTATTTTTAGCACTAAAGTTAATGGAAATTGTGACGCCAAAATTATGTGCACTGAAAATGAAATGGCTATGTATAGCACGTTATCCAGTGAAATAATTCATTGAAATTTGTTTCTATGTAAATTACTTTCTGCAAAGTAAAATACAAAATAACACTTCCTAGTTCTCAGTTTGGATTTGAAGAGAAGGTTTGTCATGCCTCATGTAAAAGGTAAGTTGGTCTAGGCCTAGACTCTATTTTTAAAATAATTATTTTCCAGTTCAAGGTAGACAATAAAATAAACTGAAAATGCTCTTCTGGATTATGTGAACATTGTGTCTTTATCAATGTCACCATGCCTGGGAAGAGACGAAGTTCATGTGCAGCTAGACTTAGAACGAAAAATCGTCGAATTCAAAATCAAATACAAACTGAGGAAGTCGTAAACTAGCAGAGCAGCTACCAAAAGCATTCCTTTACAATGTGAATTCATTCAGATCTGAGTGCTACATTGGGGAACTGAGCACACAGTGTGCACACTGTCATGCCTATAAATTTACTCGAGGAGCCGAGCGGTTTATGCTGTGGCAATGGCAAAGTCGATCTGCAGCCCTCTCCAAAACTCCCGCTGAATTAGAATCCCTTCTATCTGGAGATTCTGCACTTTCCACCCATTTCCTGGATAATATACCAGTTTACAACAGTTGTTTCCAGTTGACGTCAATGGGATACAAGGATGCATCTAAATGGATGGAACACGCAGTTCAAGGACAGGTATATCATCGAATTGGCTATCTCCTTCCAACTTTTCAAAATCAGCATTTGTTCCAGCAAATCTGCTTTATGGACAATAGAGAAGCGGTACAAAGAAGGACTTGAGTATAGTATTCTTGCAGGTGTGCAGGATATGCTACATCTACACAATCGATGCATTAGTGAGTTGAGAAACGCATGTGAATTTGCCCGCAACTGTAATGATTCATAATCACATGTCATATTAATCAGTGAGAATGCTACGCCCTCTGGAGAACACGAAAGAAGATACAATGCACCATTCTAGAATGACATATCCGTTCTGATGCCAAATGACCAAGTAGGACATAGCGGTATTGTTTTGCACATAAGAAGCAATGAGTGTAGACGCAGCAGTGAATTACACATAGCTTATGACCCTCTGTAGTAGCCCGTACTATTTTCATTTGGCACAGATGGCTGGAGCCTTCAATTGAAACTTTCAAGCAGACATAAGATTTCTAAACTTCAGTACTATGGCTTCCACTTCTCGATTAGGCCTGACAACTACATATTGTTGACCAGAAAACTATTTCAACAGTTAATTGTGGAGGCATACACTAAATTTGAATGTGTTCATCTTCAGTACTTACAACACTAGCAGGGTATGCTGAGGGCAGACTCTTATGGTGAATTGCAAGCTGCCATATCACACTAGGACAATGCAGACCCCTGAAATCTCTGTCACAGAAACATTTTGCCTTTATCATACACTGGAGGTTCCCGCTATATGTTTGAAAAGATAATTATACCCTGTCTCTCTCTTCTCTCTTCATTCCCACCTCACATTCTCCAACATCCTTTTCGTATTAATTTTCATGTCCGAAAAATGGTTACTCAGCTTGTTATGTGCTATTATTGATGTAATTACATTTGTACATTCTAGATTTGTGTTCTAGACTTTTATCACATAGAGAGATTTCCAGAATATCAGTGGAACCCTGTTATTGTTTTAATTATATTGAAATTTAAAACACTGTAAAAATCATTTTGGTCATTCTAGTTTTGGTTCTAGAGGTTATCAATGTAAACTATTTTTTCTTACTAGTTTAACCTATATATTTAAGAGTATAGAATTTGCTACTAGCAGCATCACCAAACACTCTGTGTTGCTGGGCAATGTGAAGCCAGCCCATGGATGGTTATAAATTAAAAGTCTGAAAAGGTCATGGCCTTATACTAGCCATTGTATGTCTGACACTGGCTTTATACATAATTAACCGGGCTCTGTGGCCTAGTGGTAAGGCACTCGCTCAGAGATCGGCGGGTGTGGGTTTGATCCCGGGCCGAGTCAAACCAAGAACTTTAGAATTGGTATTAGCAGGTGATCCGCCTAGTGTCTGGCATTATGGATTTAGTGCTAAGTCTGGTCGGCCCGGTGTCAGGATAATGTGACTGCAAGCGCTCCTTACATCACAGTGTGGCAGCACGCTTTCAGTTTCAATTGTCGGAAGCGCCGTCTCTGATATAACCTTGTAGTTGATAAGAGATGTTAAAATTCAAACAACCTAACCTAACTTTATACATAATTAAGAATACAATACCTAAACAATTATTTTAGTCTTAGCATAAATTTGTTTTTTTTTTCCAATGTTGCCCCATAATGTCATGGCTTGGTCTCAAAATCTTCTAGTTTTTTTCAACTCTTTCAATCAAGCAAGGGAGCTCTTATTGTACTGACATGCACATCTGCTTTTTATTTCTCCAACACAGCTAACAGCTCCAGAGAGCCAGGGGAGACAAATCATCCTAGAGGCAGCCCTGCTATCTCTGAAGCAGGTCTGGTTGGCTCAACCTCAGACTCTCGACCTCGTAGCCTCAGCGTTCCTACCTCTCAAGGCCCGTCAGCCAATTGGAAAAAATGGGTGAGCTCTCACTAAAATTTCTTTCAAAATTATGTGCTTTGATGTGTGCTTTCTATTAGTAAACTTATAAACCACTTTCTTTTTTTAATGAGCATAAGTAAATTTTTTAACAATCCTGAGCTTTTAAAGGTTCAAATGTATATAAATATCAAAATGGCTTTATAAAACTAAACAAGAAGAAAAAGGTGATTCAATGACATGGAAATTTTCTTGCTTTTACTCTAAGGATGGAGAGAGGCCATCACATTCTGTCACGGGATCAACAGCTTCAGTGGATTCATCTGTCCCATCGTCGTCGTCATCAGCAAAGCCAGGTCACCAGGGTGGAGAGCGGGCCCAGTCCAGGTCACCACGACCCCAGGCAATGGGCGCCCACCAAAGCTTGCCTGAAGCTGCTTATGTACCAGGAGGTAGGGGAAACAATTTTTCTTTGTAACCTAGATGAAATTGCTTTCCAATCTGATGAAACCATGTATTAAAATGTGAAAGCTTATGTTAAGAGAGCGCATTGGATTAAGTTTATACTAATTGTCTACAATTTACTAGACATGGTAGCTTCCCCTATGTTGAGAAAACTTGCGACTTGAATGGAAGAATATGCATACTGTCAAGTCCATACAAACTAAATTGAGGTCGCTGATTTTATCCTTCCTATGTAATGTATACTGTTTTGTAGAAAATTGGATAATTTTAAGGAAAGTTTTGTTCATTCATGTTTTAAAACATCTAGACTGGACTGTTCATGAAAATAAATTTGTCAGTGTGAAACAATCCATTTGTTATATAATGCAGTCGGCTCAAGTTGAAGTGCTTGTGAACAGCTAATTCATTCAAAATATCAAAACTTCAAGTTAAAGCATAGTTGATCAAAAAGAAAAATTACCAGTTGGTATCCAAAAAAGATTTGAACTATCCATAGATTGGAGCTATCCGTGTGCGAGTTAAGTGTAATTATAGTCTAGTTGTATATAGTGCGGCCACAGATAACTTGAACCTGGATAATTCAGGTACTAAATACTTGTATATATATATATTACCAGTCTCATTGCTCTTTTTGTAAAATTTACTGATTAGTCAAAATATGGATAATCCAAACTTGAACTGTGCCCATGGGGTTTGAAATATGTTGAATGAGCTGTATTTTAAACCTTCCAGAAACAAAATTTGACTTTGAATAATTAGTATATATATGACAAGAGAGGGATAAACTTGGTAATCTGAATATACTTAATATTGAGCAATCATTTGAATTATATGAACTCGACTGTATGTGCTTTTGGTAAATATAGGTTACCAATTATGTCCAAAATTGTGTACTTGTGTATGCTTGTAATCTTTGTAATTTTGTCGGTAAACGATCAACAAAACAAATTAACCTTTCCCTTACGTTGCTATTTGTATACAAATATCACACTGCATGCCTTTTTCTATCCAGACAGTAAAAAAAGGGCCCGCTCAGTTGTAAAGGCCAACCAGTGTTGCCTGATTCTCTGTTTGTTGAGCCCATAACACTGCACTCATTTCTACTGCCACTGCCACTATTACTACATTGTACCACTAACAAATTCTAGCAGTGCAAGCAAGATACAGAACAACACATGAGGCCTATGAAATGAAATTGAAAGGGAACAACAGTGAACACAAAAGAGTTGACACAATATCGGTTTTGATACAAACCAGATTTATATAAGGCCTAGCCTAGCCAACATTTGCACACTTTGTGAGACTTTAGTAATCTGCTTACATGGATCTGCATTTCATTAGCTCACTGATCAGCACAAGACTTGCTAGACTCAGTGATATACTATAGGAGACAAAAGAAACATAAAGTTAAATCCATTGGATCGCGCGCCCCAGTCTGTTACTTTCCTTTAAACAGCATGAATATGTTGTTTTATTTTTATTTCTTCATTAATGCGCTTTGCGGTTTAAATAGAAAACTAGTAAATTTATTTATCTAACACATTCAAGTTCGTAGCCTATCTCATAACTGTGGAAATAACTCGCATATCCAGTTTTTTAATGTGCGCATTCAATCACTTGAAGCTCCAGCCTAGATCTAGAATCTAGATTTAGAACTAGCTAGATTCGTCGATAGAACCGAACCAATATCATATCGTGTGTTATTGCTCGAAAAACTTCCATTCATTTTTCCAAGACTAAATTGAACTTGTAGGCTATCTCACAGTGTGTGCAATTTTTTTATTTTGATATTTTAACTAGATATACTTAGGCAGTATTATAGGCCTACACGCACAATGGAAATTTCGCTCATTGTTCTATTCAAAAAATTATAAACTAATGTTTATGGGCCTAGGTCTACCTTATATTATAAATAAGACCATTCACCTAGGTTGCTACTCTTCACTTTCCTTTTTTTTTTTTGTTTTGTTTCTATACTCTACTATAATAAAATACCGTTTAGTCATTTTTTTCTTTTTCTGTCGTGTATTGTAAGGTCAGTTTTGCATTAAGGCATTAGCTTGTTGTTGTAGGTGACTTAGTATACCTACATTAACAATATTATTTTTTTGTGTGGGTAGAAGCTTTATTCAATATATATTTGGATAGGTATTATTCTGTACTGTAAGCAATACAATATTCAATATTTCTGAAAAATCACACATTTAGCATTGGGATTTTTTATGCAGAAAAATAAGTGGAGAGGGCCTTGTTATGTGGCCTCGAATTGCTCTAATAGACAATATGAAAGAACAGAATCTGATTCACCATACAGAAAACAGAACATATCGTCAAATATCGTCATTTTATTCTAACATGCTGTAACAGTAAGGTTTGTGTATGGCATATATATGTGTAGTCTTTATTTTAAAAAATTTGTATCTAAATCTACATGAACAAGTTAGGTTTTGTTCCGTCTACCTCCAGTAGAACATACATATATTATTTCAATAGTAATAACACTGTAGTAAAAAAATCAACAAAAAATCATTAATGATTAAAACAGCCACAAAAATAACAACAACAGTATTAACAACAATAATCATAATAATAATAATGATAATAACAATAATAATATTAATAATAATAATAATGATAATGATACTGGTAATAATGATACTGGTAATAATGATACCGGTAATAATAATAATACATGTAATAGCAATAACAGTAACAATAATAATAATAACAATAGTAATAATAATAAAAATAATAATAATAATAATGGTAATAATAATAATAACAATAATAATAATAATAATAATAATATTAATAATAATAAAAATACTGGTAATAATAATAATAACAAGAAGAAGAAGAAGAGGAAGAAGAAGAAGAAGAAAAGGCTGTGGGGTTTAGTTCTTTTAGATTAATAATAGGCCTGCAGTTTGAATGTAGATGATAGTCAAGAAAAAGAAGCAGAAGAATAGACAAAGAGAGAGGGGGGCGAGTAGATAATATGGTAGTTCAAGCGCTATAGGCCTAGCGGGGTATGGGAGTTCTACTGGGGCTGGCGCGGACATCCATTTTGTTTCATGGCGGCCTCACCGGAAGTCCCATCTAGCTAACTATAGTATATCACTGGCTAGACTAGTATTAGTATGTACAATTATATAGCACTGTGCTGTTTTGGGGTGTATGGGGTGGGGTAACACCTTTAAAATAATTTTTATTATTACAATACTTTTTTTCTAACATACAAAATAATTCAAGTGTGTGCAAAAAGGTTAAAGGAGGCGTTCTTAGATTTTCAATGTCAGGTAAGAGCTGGTCATTGAAAAAAATAACTTTTTTGATCGACTGTACCATTATCGGCACATTACATACAGAGAAAGCTAAAAAGAGAGTAAATGTTATTGTCTTTTCAAATTAAATTTCAGGTTCTCAGTCTGTAGACAGCAGTGGCACATCAGGAAGTAGATCTAGTGAAGTTCCAGGTCAGAGCTCTGCAGACATGGGTGGTTATGATATGATGTCTTATAGAGACAAGCCTGAGAGGATGGTTCGGTCAGTGGACAAGCCAACTTCCTCTAGCCAGCAAGGTGGCTCAATATCTTCCTCTGGAGCAAGCTCAGGGAAAGGGTCAGCCCACCAAGCTGGCACCCCACCACACCATGATGGTTTATCATCCTCGTCGTCAGGTCGTTTTACAGGGGCTGATCAGCAGGCTTCTAGCTCAGTGCATCAGCTAGACCAATCAGAGGACAGCGGGTCTTCATCAGTGCCTGACACAGGCCTCTCACCATCCTCCTCAAGTGTCGCTCCTGTGCCTCACCCTCGGAAACGAGCTATGGGTCGACCAGGCAGGGGCAGTGGGCGTGGAGATGAGCTTGGTTCTTCTTCAGGTGTTGCATCATCTTCTTCATCATCTTCTGGCCTGTCCATCAGCGGTCAGAGTGTAAGTGGAACAAGCTCAAGCATGAACAAACCTGGTGTCCCTAGTTCAGGCCAGCCTAGTGCACACCCCAGCAGTAGCAGCAGTTCCTTGACATCTGGCTCGTCCAGGGAGAGGAGCACAGCCCAGCAAGGCCGTGACTCTAGCAGTTTACCAGAGAGCTCAAACCGTGGAGGGGCAGCTCCTCACAAGTCGGGCTCAGGGGATAAAACGGGCCGCTTGTCTGCTTATGACTTCCAAGATGACCCAGATGAGGAAACACCCAGCAGCTATATGGCCTTGTCTGCATCAGTCCGAGGAGCTCGCAAATGTCCTGTAGACAGCTCAGAGGGCAAAGGTCAAGGTTGGCCAGCAGGGACAGTTTCAGAATCCTCCCAACAGGGGGATGATGGAAAGACAGGGGAGAAGAGCGAGGCCCAAGGCTTTGAAACTTTTTCAGGATCTGGTTCAGAGGTGGGAAGCATGGGTGCCAGCAAGCCGCGAGCCAGGTTTGGTGGGCGTGTGAGTAGTGTGGAGGCAGCAGCAGACCCAGGGATCCCGGTGGACAGCAGCACAAAGGCTAGTCAGGATGAGACAGCTGACTCAGTGGACAGCTCCACCTCAGTGTCTAAGTCAGGTCTGTCAGGGAAGCAGAAGGTTGGCCAGCGTGGCTCAGGACTGGACTCTGCTTCTAGCACTGGCCAGGGGGATTCCACCCTGGAAGTGAGTGCAGGTTCCAGTGATGCTACAGGCAGTTCAGACTCGGCATTGGCTGGCAGCACTGGAGGATTTGCTGCTGGAAGTCAGTGGAGGGTCGGGGGTCGGCCTGACTCAGCCTCTGGCGAGGATAGCAATGGAGTGCGGACATCTGTGATCTCCAGTTCAGACCCCCATCCAGACAGCCTGCCTCCTCCCTCATCCTCATCTTCTCTGGGCAGTTACAGCTCAACGGGCCAGCCAGTGGTGTCCAGCATGATGCGAGATGCTGATCAGCAAAATGGCACAGGTACCACAACCACCACCACCACAATGTGTTCTCGAGACCAAGAGCCAGCTCCCCTACTCTCCTCTCAGTATGAGACACTCTCAGACGATGATGATTAGATAAAAACTGCCATTATTGAAGTTGAAATGTTATTCATGTATGTTGTGCTTCAAATGAATTGTTTCATTTTAAAGTTTTTAATTTGACATGAGTTTCTCTTTGTTTTGGAAAAATATTAAATGAAGAAGAAATGTTTGTCAACATAGAAATAGTACATGTATTTGGGATAGTGACATTTCCATCAACATTTTGTACTGGTCGCTCAATGGTATTAGCCAACCACAAATAGTGTTCTGCCTGAGAGGATGTTGTAGTTGATTTTGATTATTATGTGAGCTATGCCTTTTTGTACATATGTGAGTGATTGCTTTTACATGTTTTAATGTAGGCTATTTTATATTGGTCATTAGTTGCCCCTTGTTTATCCACTTAGCTGTCGAGCCTGCTGATGTTAAATACAGATACAGCAATATAAAGTTTACACAGAGTTACAGGTGACCAGATCAACTGCCTATAGTGTGTTGCTTCAAGAAAAAGCAGTACTGCACCAGTGTTTCTATCTCTGTAATGTAAGGTTAAAATTCTGCACATAGTTTTCAACTCAATAGAATAGATTATTAAAGCAGGCCTTGTTTGTTCAGTGACATTTTTCTAATTTGCTTATTGAACTGGAATTTTTAAATAAAATGCTTTTGGGTTTTTTTTTTTGTTTTTTTTTAAATCACTCTGCTTTTTGTAAATATATATCAGTATAATAGCCTAAGTATTTTGATGGGTTGTTTGTGGATGCCCTTATCTGTCGTTTTGTTGGTTTTTTTTCATATGCCTATCTCTTCCTTTGTATAACAGTAGGCTTGTCTGTCATTGACAGTTTTTCAAGTCTAGAAAACCCACCATTACTGCCACTTTCAACTTTTGCTGGGCTTTATAGATTTACTTATGTGAATTGGCGGCCTCTTTTACTTCTGCTTCTTTTCATCTGTTAGTTTTTTTTCCAAGGCATCATTTTGTCAAAGCTCTTATTGTTTCCTTCTCTTTAAATCTTATGCCAATTGAGAATGGTGGCACAGGCCAGTCATGGAAAATTCTTACATAATTACGACCAGTCCAGATAGTGAAATGTACGATACATGATTTTTTAATTTAAAAATATTAAGAATTTCCTTTCAACAAAAATGTTTTAATGACTCTATCTGAAATATATATTTTTTTTTAAAGATGAAAGCGACCTTTTAAAATGTGGTTTCTTTTCACTCAGATTTCTTTTACAGTAGACCTTGGATCCAAAGAACTTCTTGGGGAAATGTAGAAAGCTTTATTAATAGCAAGGTCTTTTTAAAGCAGCCTAAAATAAGCAAAAGGAGAAAGTTTTACACCATCTATCAATCTTGAATTCTACACTATGTATAAAATGGAAAGAACAGATCAAACCTGGCCCAGTTCTGCAAAAGTGCAATTTTTGCAATGTTAACCTTGTTTCTGGTTGTGATCTATTGTAACCTCTCTCTTTATGTTATAGTTGTATCACTCATAAAGTGAATAACACTAGAAAGATAGGCCAAAAAAAGATCCCCCCTTAAGTATCAATTTCACTTTCTTATTTTAAAATCGAGTTTAGTTTAAAATCTGTTCATCTCATAAACAGGGAATTTATAAATGTTTAAAAAAAAAAATAAATAGGGAAGGTATATCAGGTTTCCTTGAGTCCAAGGTTCTTGGATATTGGGTCCACTGTTTCTGACATTTTAGGGCTTGTGGTAAAACAAATAACACACTGAGCGTGATGGGACCTCTCCCCTTCCTATGTTTTGTTTGAAATATATGTCTGTCATATTTTAGGCAGCTTAATGTATTAAATGTGCATGAATTACAAATACAATGTACAGATGTGATCCTACAATGTAATGTAATAATCATAATTAGGAGGTTTGCAGCTCATGCTGTATTATCATGTAGACATGCCCAGATGCAATACGATAATTATATCATATATGTGTGCCTGTAAATGTTATAATTGCCTTGAGACTCCAAAAATTATTTGCATGTTGAAATCTGACACAATGTGCACCATTAAGTATTTTATCTTTCTGTTTCGCCATTTCATTAAAACGCAGGACATAATTGTTTCTAGGAGTCACCATAACTATGAACAAACTTTTGTTTTATTTTCATTTGTCTTAAGTTAAAGAAAACAAAATATGAGTAGGCTTTGTTTAGATGTGTTAAGTGGCAGCTCATATTATTTTTGGGAGTGTTTAGTTGAAATCAAAGCTTGTACCCCTTCCCCCATGTACAGTGGTGTTTTAATGATTAATCTTGAAAAATATTTTGGGTTCTGTTTAACTAGAAAGTTAGTAGTGTTTATATGAACTTGATGATCTGAATAATGATTTTCTGCTCTACTTGGCCAACCTCGAATTTGGTTAGCATAGAATTAGGAGCATGAGAAAATGAGAATATAGATTCATCTACCTTATCTCTCAATATAAAATTGCACACAACTAGGGCATGGTTTTGAAATAGTGCTGTACTACTAATTACTACCATCGAAACGAAAACATTTTAAATGATTTATGTTAACTATGGAAATGTTTTATTTTTATTTTAAGTTAGTGTTGTGGCATTAATTGTTGTGTTTTTTGTTGTTTTTTTTTTTTTTGCTTTTTCTGTCTTTCTTGTTCACTGTGCATTGGTTAAATGTTCTATCCTCTACCATGTGTTGTAAATTTTACATCATACCTGTGAATATGTACATGCAGGCCACTCTTTTGCTAGATTAAACTTGTTACCTTAATGATAACAGTTAAGTCCAGATAGTTCAAACATGGATGATATAAAAAAAATTCTGTTTGAAACTAACTTCATCAAGCATGGATAATAATCTTGATGGCAGGCACATCAAACCTCTGATGCGGCTATAGAAAAAATATCCACATCAGAGGTTTGATGTGCCAGCCATCGTTTAAAAAAAAAATTGTCTATTTCGATTTAACTACAGATTACCATTGTTATTTTTCCTATGTAATGTATACTGTTGAGTCAAATTTCCATTAATTGGAAGTTAAATTTTGTTTCCAAAAGGTTTGAAATATCAGGACTGAACTAAATATGTTGTTATCCATCTGGGCATAGAAATGTTGCTAATGTCATTGACTTGAATAATGAGTTTTTACATTGTACTGGTACGAGTGATTGTGACTTTAAGTGAGACAGATTCAGGCATGGTGAATATTATGATAATATAAGTTAGCCAGTTGCACATGATTTGTGTAAAACTGGTGTTTTTTATGACAAACTTTTGTGTTTTAGTTTTATGAAGGGATTAAAAGATTTGTGAAGAAAGTGATTTCAATTGTCTTATTTTTAATGTGTATGCTTGTGCGGTTTAAGAACAAGTTTGTGGTTTGTTTTCTTTTGAGAGACTGCATACATGTCGAATTTTCTTGTGTTCATGACTTTCAAATCCTGGCCACAATGTTTATTTAAGCTAAACACATGTCAATAAATAAGAATTATCCTAATAATTTTTGTTTGTTAAATCTTTCTAGCGTCAAACATAGAGACCTTGCTCGAAATTTCCTGACTTAAGTATTTAAAAATAAAGGGAATAAAATAAAAAGCATTGTAAATATACAGTAAAATCTTTTCAAATTAAAATTTTGGGTCCTCTTAAATCCATTTTAGTTTAAACGGAGCGTGTTTGTTTTGCTACTTACAATCAAAGGGCTGAATGGGAATGTAATTTTTTTTTATTGGCAAATAAAAAACAGGACAATTCAACTTACAAGGGCCAGAAAGAGGACAATGGCCAGTTTTTACATCTTGTTTCAGTAATAATGAGAGAAGCATATCTAAACAAATAACACCATTCATGCAAATTATAAGGATACTCTTAACACCAAGTAGATAATAGAAATAAATATAATAATAGTACTAATATTACTAAAAAAATAATAATAACAATAACAATGATAATAATAATAATAATAATAATAATAATAATACTAGTTGTTATAATAATAATAATAATCAAATAAGTATGGACAAAAGTTGGTGATGAAGATGATAGTGATTAAGATAATGGTGGTGATAAGGATGCTGTGGGTGAAGATAAGGGTATTAATATTTGCATTCGTAAATGATATATCAATTTTACGAATAATAGCACATCATCTTGTTGCAAATTTAATGTTAAATAATGCAAATGAAACAGGAATATAATGGTGATGATGTTCAATGAAGTTTTCATGTAATAATAGTAATGATCGTAATAGTCATAAAAATAATAATAATAGTAATATTAGTAATAATATTAATGATAAATGTGGTGATATTTTAATGCATTAAAAATCAAATTTTACAATAAATAAGTTTTCGGTACTGTTGTAATAGTACAGAAGTATAAACGTAGTGATAATTTTGACAATAACGGTTTATCAAGTTTGTAATTATAGTATAAGTAAAATCGTTTGCAACACTAAACACAGTAACAGTAATCCCTCCATTGCTGATTATAATAATAATGCTGGGGAGATAATTATTGTGATGGGATGGTGATAATGCCGATGCTGATGATAATAATGACGAAGATGCCGCTAATGTTGATGAAAGTTTTGATGATGATGATGATAATAATAATAATAACAATAGTAATAATGATACTAATAATAAATATAAAACCACTTCCACTACTACCACCAACAATAATAATACAAATCACCATAAAATTATCAATAATAAGGAAAACAAGCATAAGACATCTTATGATTGTGGCTTTTACGAAGCCGAAAAGAAAATGACCTGACTATAACAGGAAATTCCTACGAAATTTGAGAGTACAGAATAATTACAAGCTGTCAAAAACAAAACAATATTCATAATGATGAAGTGAGCGTCAACTAGGGAAAATACTAGCATTATTGGAATCAGTCAAAATAGTTATAATATCAAAATCAATAATAATAATGATGGTAATGATAATACTAATAGTAATGAAAATGACAGCAATAATACTATTGATAGTAGTAATGATGATGGTGCTGAGATATGAATACTTATACTAATAACAAATAGTAATAGTTACAATGATGACTATTATATTAATAGTAATTACAGCACTTATATATGGCAATGTGATCGTAGCTTTTTTTTTTAAACTATCATTAACTAAAATAGAAATTATACGGGCCAGAATGAAGGCAGTGGCTAGGTTTTACATAAGTGTCATAGTGAGGTGTTGACTAGTTTACTAAACATTTAGCTCATGTTTTTTCCTTACTGACCAACAGTGCTTTTAACGATAATCTATATAGAACAAAACAGAAAAGAAACAACAAAGAATAAACAAACTTGAAGAAAGCAGTCTAGAGCACCTAGTGCTAAGCAGCGAGGAATAAAGGATTATACCTACTAACAGTGTACATGCATCGAGATAAAATTGAGATAAAAACAGTCGATTCATGATGAAGACGTCCGAGTCACCAATAAACATAAACTACCTACAGCTTGTACCGGTAACAAGATCACAGGTTGAAAAGGAAAAAAAAAACAGAACATGATAATAGTAGAACTGCTGATACTAGCTAGTGTATTGGACACATTATCATTGATTTCACTTAAGTGGTTTAAAAAATCAGTGCACTGGGCAGTGGGCATAGACATAAACAAGATTCTATGCGGACGGTACTGAGTTAGAACACACTATATTTAGCAGTGTACATTTAATATCAGTGTAACAGGTCTATAAGTCAACTTTAAGTCGTATGGGTTGAAAAATGGGTATGTAATGAAGCAGGCATACATACGAAGTTGAAATTTGAATGGACAATAGACCAAATATTGGAAGTGAGACTCAATTCGGTGTCAGAACAAAACTGCAAATTGACTAAACTGAAGTAAACTTAAGTAAAACTAAAAGCTGAGCCTAATTCTAAAGCGGCTAATCATTGTAATGATCTTTCTTTCTCCCCCCACTCTATCTCTCTCCCTCTTCATTCATATTATCTGTCTCATCGAAATCCCAATGCATCTTGGTGGTGCACATATTACCCTACCTTAACCTGTAATGCTGCCTGGCTTAACTCGCACATATGCAAACTTTAGCACTAGCAGTGGTATCTGCAGGCAGGCCATCTAGGCTTTTCTACCCAGCTATCAACAGTTCAGTAAGAGATGGTTTATTTAATTAATAAACGATCTCACTTTCAGCTTTTTGGTTGTCTTTTAGGCCTAAACTAAGTTTGGTTGCATGATCACAAGGTTGTTATTTATCTGTGAAACCTGTTTTGGGTTTTTAAAGTTCTAAATAAGGAAAATTTATGTGAAAATGTTTCGCTTAAAAGGCACTGACTGTCAAATTAATTTTGGTTTAGTGCAAAGGTAAGAAACAATTCAAAGACGATATAATACTTTACTCACAGTCACACACAAGCAATTTATTTCTCTTCAGCCACTTTCAATTCAAAGAGATTCCACTTTATACATTAATTTTTGTTAGATTTATCAACTTCAAGGTCTGCTGTACACAGGGGGCCTCTGGTCCAACAAACTGCATGGGAAATTTTAGAAACTTTGTTGAAGCCAAGGTTTGTTGAGAGCAAGATCTTGTTGAAAGAGCACAAAACAAAATGAGGAACAGTTCTACAGTATCATTCAACCTTATAATCAATATAGAAAGAATAAATTCATACTTTGTTTCAAGGTTTTGCAAAGGTAGCCTTTTTCTCACTGATCACGGTTTTGCACATAAACAGGACATATGTGTCAGAAAATTAGGCTTAGAGTTAGAAAAGGACCACCATTAGTTTGAGTTTCACTCCCAGTTCGTTTAAAATAAGGTAGGTTTGTTCTCTACAAGTTTATGAATGTGAAAGAAGACTTTATTTTAGTTCGTTGAGTGAGGGTCTAAGAAAAGTAAGATTGTTGGATACAACATCTACCATACATGTACTTAAATTTGGAAGCTCCCAATGACCTGTGAGTGCATATAAAAATGTAATTTCAATGGAAACCTTCAAAATCAAAGTTGGTTAATTTGATGTTTTCTGAGAGTGGTTTATTTTTTCCTTTTTGGCTTTGTTAGATTTGAACTCCTGTTTCCAAATTGCTGAGGTTCATTTCTCTTTTTCCGAAGTTTAGCTTGAGACCTGTAAAAGATTTCCCTGTTACATTTTCAAACCATGTACCAAAGAAGGCCTACAAAGAATAGTGACAGAGCAAACCTGCCATACTTAAATCCTTTGAACTTCAAAATCACTGATTTTTTAGTGAATGGTTGACTCATGCAATAGAGAGAAAAGTGCTTGCAGTACAATAGTAATACTAGTGGAGTCCATGTAACTTGAATTTATAGATAAATTTGATCTAGTTTAACATCCCATCTAGTATTTTTTTGCTTTGCTAATGATAATACCCTTTAACGTGAAATTTTGAATTTTCAAATTGAATCAGCGGTTCTCCATTCCACGCAATTTGACTTAGGCGAACTGCGATGTACCTGAATCCTTGTATAAACATATAATTCAAACCCTCTTAATTCAAAGTTTTTGTTCATTTTGCAAATAGATTCCAAATTATGAGGTTTCGACCGTAAAATTATTTAATGGTAGCACTAGAGCCAGGTTTTGTGGTCCCTATAGCCTTCTTACTAAAGAATACACTGCAAATTCTTTTCAAAATATTGTCACATGTACTACAAGGCAACTTAGCAGGTTCAAATAATTACAGTGCGCACCACTTATATCGACATCGCTCATTTCGACATTTCTCTTTTATCGACTTGCTATACTAAGTCCGCATTTTTTCGCTTTACGGTTAGTTAAATGTCTATTTCTATATCAACACTCTGTTCCCACTCACATCTCTTATAACGACACGTCGATCTCTTAAAACGGTCATAAAATTACAAAAAACACGCTGGTTTCGCCTGCTAAACAACCGAACACCTACCCCCTTTGCCTTAGATAAGTCAGAAGCGTTAACTGTTACAGTGTTAGTGTTACGGGCAAGTAGATCTAGCCTGTAGACTACATGTAATTCTGTTTCACCGGTCAAAAATGCGGGTTTCACTTTAAATCTATTTCTTTCACCTTCTTACTTTCAGTAGATATACAGTCGACTCCACTTAAGTCGACGCTGCATAAGTCGATTTTCAATCAAGTCGATCTTTTTCCATGGCCCCTCCCCTTCAGATGACAAAAATATAAGCACTAGCACATAAGTCGATTTTCATATAAATCGATCTTAGAAAAGCTCATGCTGCAATAAGTATGACGATATTCCTTAGCTCCTGTCCTTCTGAACCACACTAAAAGTATAAGTCGATCTTAGAAAAGCTCATGCTGCAATAAATATGAGATTATGACGATATTCCTTAGTTCCGGTCCTTCTGACACTAAAGCCAGACAGATAGAGTCTACACTAGACCCATCGCCGTATAAAGATCCAAGAGAACCTCAGGAGACAATAAGGTTTTCTCACTACCGAAACGAAATCGGAGATTTGTGTTTTGCTCGAAAATTGCTGGCGAGTTCCGGTCAGGCAGCCCCAGTTGATATTCCAAAGAAAATCTATAGTTGTCTGTGACAACTGGGGAATCTGATCCAAAGATAATAACGTCGATTGGTATTTGTAGGCCTAAAGCAACTAAAGTTTATGTGTCCATGTATAAATTATTCTTCAAGT